>JAIUND010001148.1:0-41480 GCA_034699125.1 Gisinianus flammeolus
ATTGCAAGTTGCATGCGAAGTGATGATACTGAAGAAGATAATAGGCAGATGTCATCGGCATATATTAGGTGATTCATTAATTAATTTATACATTTGCATAGGGCTCAATAAAATCGAATTATGAATTTCTCACGTATTATGTTATTAAATTGTTTTATTATCCATGCGTATCCAAAGTATATATATATAAACAGATGAGATCGGGGTTTATGTACGTTTTGTAAAACTTGCGAGGTAAATAAAAGCGCACATACCAGTTGATACGTTCTCACAATGACTTGATCGATAACTCTATTCCATTGACTCCAACCATGATTTTGTAGTGCAAGCAGAATGGAAGCACAAGAGTAAAATATGACAAAGCGATCAAATGATTCTCCATTGGAGAGACTCCAGAGAATGGAATCTTCTTGAACTTATTTCTCTCTCACTCTCTCTTTCCCTTCCTTCCTCGTACTCGCCAATTTGTTCGAAATCAGACTGTGTACACACACTACATACACGCATAGACATTCTCTAGTCGTTCAGAACGACTCGCTCTTATAAATTGTCAAATTAAATGCTCGCACTTTCTGCTGTTCGGTAACTTTCCTTCATTGAAAGGATAACAGAATATTGTAGGGGAAAGACGTGGTCATAGATTTTTATTACAGGCAAGCAACTTCTTTTTCTTTTTATGAAATTAAATATATTTGTACCATATCACTTTGTTCATCCAGATCATTTTTGTAAAGTATTATTTTGTAGAATCTATAACTCTATTTAGTTTGAGGATCTTGGGGAAAACTTAAAAATAGAAATGTCAATATTTTGATTTTGGCAATATAAAAGATCAGTCATTATTTGTTGCCGCATCATATCATGGGTTAAAAGTCCAATGATGTTATACACACATCTCGGTTGTTTTTAATCTATCCACAAGACAACTATATATTGTACATGCAAAAAGTACAATGGCGTCATATATATTCGATATTCTTTAAGGCAACAATGATTCTTAACAGTTTTTCATTTCCCTTCAAATTTTAATCAATCCGGAAACGTGGGTCTTGTACCTCGAAATCTTTTGGTTAGTCATGACATCAAATTACTCAAGAACTGATTGATGGAATACAAGGAGACGTTATAATTATTCTGGCTTGTATAATAAAAGAAAGGAATTGTGTCATTTGATACAAATTTTTTACGAATCTGCTCTCTGCGCAATACGAATAAGTAACGATTATTAAAAGTTTTCGGTTCATATTACAGAATTGAGAGTTGAGAGAGCACGAGAGAATAGAAAATAATATCATACTATATGCATACGATATGTGTAACCAACAGTCGCTCGTCCCGTGAAAATAGGATTCCCTGCATAAGGACATTGGGAAATAAAACACGAACATAAACACATGCATACACTTGTGTAGCAAAAGTAAATAAATTGAGTATAATGCGTATAGACGTATTTTAATAATGGCTTACGTTATATGTATATCATCATAATTTATAATAGACTCTGACAGAAGAATGTTCATTATTCAATTAATACATAGATCAATCAAATAATAAGTAATTGAAATTTATAAGTACAAATGAATACTCGGAAGTCCTGAAACCGTAACGTTGAGTCGTGTTTGCATGTATACGAATGTTATAAGAATAATAAGAAGGAAATTAAATAGATTATGATTTTTGCTCAAGTTGCAAATTGTGTAATATTATTCATGTATGGACCGAGCACAACTAACATTTCTGAAGAAACGGAAGAGTTTTTAAGATAAAATTAGGAAATATATTTGTGTTTCTTTTCATGTAGTGAAACTTTCAAAAGATAGACATGTGAAACTGATGAGTGTAGATAAATTAAAATGAATCCTTTGACATTTGAACGGAATTGGATTTGGTCATGCATTCACTGTAAATAGATTCAGTTGTGTAGATATGGGAAGGGGATTTTATCAAGGTGAAGTCGATATATTTATACATACCTATGTATGTAAAAGTGTCCAATATGTAATCTTTATTTCCCATGTGTAGCCTGCTGATTGTCTTGATTTGAATTTTAGATGAACAAGCGTTTCACAATGTGTTTGAAAAGTTGCTTCTCTGCTAAAGGAGACCCTAAAATACGCAAATACATACATGTAATATGTACAATATTTGTTTGCTTTATCCTTCAATTAATTTTTTTGTGCTTGTCCGTGTCATTGTCAGTGTCAATATGTTGGAAGGTGGACAATCGTGAAAGCAATCATCTATATACAAAATTAAATGGTACAAACAGCCGTTTAGCTCTAAGCTTCATCATACTTTGTTCTTGCACTAAATTTCGAATAGAACATTTATTTTTGACAGTATGAATGAGCCATTAAATTATTATTACTATAATTGTAATAGAAAATTAGTAATTAAAGTTGTCGAATGGGTGCTATTTATTTAACATTTCACTTTCAGTAATTCCTGTAGTCTTCAAAAACTAGAAAAAGGGTCGGGCTGAAAAAACGTGACGAGATAAATGATAATTTAGAAGGAGACATTGAATAAACGTTCTTGATGAGCCTGTGTGAATACGCACATACTGTGTTTATGCGGATATTTCAATAAACAACTGAAACTTGTTTAGCTGAGTGGTTATTCGGAGGTGTCTCCCGGAGACGGAGATACAGAGAGAGGAAGCGAGAAACGGAGAATAACTCGAAGACGGACGGTGTAATATACAGTAAAATAAAATAGTAGGCATTGTGAAATCATAGTGAAAACTACACATTGTAATAATAGTGAAAGTGTCAAGTCCAAAATGTTGTTTCAAAATGAAATGTATATTCTACGTGTAATACATGTGCGTACATATTTTGTATATTCATGGGTCACAAGGAATTCTGTTTGTGTCGGATGGATAATTTGGCCAACGAGAAGTTGAAGCTTCAATAGCAGGAGCTTCAAAGGGCGACGCTCATATACACATGTTGTATACATACATGTAAAAGAAAAGAAAATCGATCGAGCAAAACTTTTCTAGCGACATTTGGATTTATATTTTGCTATGCGAAGCCATGTTATTGTATTTTAATATATGTAGACGCACAATATACAACATATGTATGGATATGTACTTGTAACTCCCTTACATTTATGTACATATACTTAATACTTATACAGTCAAATCGCTTATAGAATCCGCGTGACTTGTTGAAATTCATCAATATACATACTATACATGTCCATGCATATTGCATATGTATAGTAACACAGACCGGGGACCGAATATCACATTTATATACATATAAACAATCAAATTCCACGGTGAAATGTAAACTAAAAACAGTAAAAACACTTTGGGACAGGAGAAATGTTTAAGATTTTTTTTTTGTTAGTTTGTATTTTGTACATTCAACTGTAACGGGACAAGGAAAAAATGAAACCATTACAACGTGCTTTTACGTTTGTATGTTAAAATGTATGCCATAAATTCTGTCCGCATGTAATACAAAGTGAGTGAACTGGAGTTAGATCTGATTAGACAATAGAAACAGAGAGATTCCGAGTAGATACTTCTGTTTTTCAAGGAAAAACAAATATGCTTACTAATTAATAATTATTATAAATTTTATATCCATTCGCCTTGATTGCATCTTCGTTCAATAATAATAAGCATCATCTCATGGAAAGATTTTGGACTAATTGCATTATGTAATACATATTATTCTTTGACAAGAGTTGACTTGCTGATTTGGTTTCATTGTGTATTGTTGGTCGAATTCTAACTCTATTTGTCTATAGAATATAGACTCTATACTGCTTGGACTGTACCTAAGAGTTATCCAAAGGGTTCCCTTAACTTTTCCTTTAGTTAAGAAAAAGAGAAAACGTATATTTAATTCCCTGTAAGTTATGCCCGGGTATTTAAATGGTTTCTTTTATCATAAAAGTTTTGTATGTATTCGAGGCGAACAAACGGGTTGTATTACAGATCAAATGTATATTGTAATATTATGTTGTAATCTATACCTGTACTGAAGGTTGAAAATCACTCATAATGGTATTTTTGGTTTATTAATATTTCTATAGCATGAAGTAATAGCCCTCCAGGACAAAGTGATTATACGGGCATCCGACTTGATTTCATGGCTGGTGGAAGATTCTGATTGGGACTGGGGATACCTTACTCCTGCCGTGGCCTCCTCAAAGCTGCCATGTACTGCGCTTTCAAAAGCTTTTCTTAGTGAAAAGTTCCAAAAAAATGACAAGGACCGCATGGATTTCACTGCACATGGTATAAAATTTATACTATAATCATTCAATTCAAAATCCTTTAATTCATTTAGTTCCGTTTCTCATTAGTGTTTCCGAATTTCAAACATATAAATTTACTTGATCTACTCAAATACTCACATATCTTTCACTTTATTTTGGTATTCAAGCAAAAATTGAGATGAGAAATGAGCATTGTTTGATTTTCATTTTATTGCCATTTATTCGATGTTTTTATTTACGACATTTATTGGTAAGAAAAAAAATAAGGACTATACTGTATATAGTACACAGTATTACATTCAAAGTATTATTACAAATACATAATTATATAAAATATTTTGTAATCGAGTCTCATATTCTTTTATGGATTTCAACAAAGAGAGGGAGAGAGATGGAAATGTTAATATATGAAATACGAACTAAAGAGGTTTTTCTCCAATGAATGAATATGAATCCGTCGAAATGTTTGCAAATTGAATTTGTTCATTCTTTTGAAGAAAAGAACTTTGAGTTTAGGAAAATTGACTAGATTTATGATAGAAATAAAACTTTGCTGACATTTTCTATTGAAGTGAAAGAAAGAAAGGGGGAGGGAGGTAAAGAAAGAAAGGTGTAGGCTTCAAAGGCATATGAACTGTGTATATGAGCAGAGAACGAGGGAAGGAAATAAAATAATCGATTGCGGGAGCCCATAATGATGAAATAATAAATTAGTTTACTGATATAAAAAACGACAGTATACATACACTCTTGAGTTATATGCATTTAAACACGAAAGAAAAATGGTGTAGGGTTTGACTACAAATGTAATGAAAGTTAAAAAGTCCGATATCTTCACTGTAGATATACCTATATATGATTGCATACATCCATATCGTAAGTAGCTAAACATGAGTTAGACATTCAGACACTAATCATACCTATATACGTCAACTTGTAGATAGTGTCTATTATGACATAGTTTAATTCCAACTTACATAACACTTTTATATTATTCATACACGGAATAAACAAGCAGTTGTATTTCTGGTGCTATGCGTGTACTAGTACATGCGAACTATTTTTTTCTTATCTTGAAACGTGTAGTATATAATATCCATATTGGCTATTCGTATAGGGTGTTACCGTTTATTTATTATACCTATAGCGAAACGAAATGGAGAGCTTATATATGACAAAAAAAACAATCAAGTCGTTGTGGGAAAGTCCCTCAAACAGATGGTAGAAAGGGAAAGAGATCTATTATGTACATGTACATGTGAGATATTAGTGTATGTCAAGTAAGTAGATACTTAAATAAAACTATTTTGACGAAATTTGCTAATATGTATGTATTAATTCATTATATGTACATACATCATATTCGGGTCGCCAAAGATTGTGTATGATATTGGCATTGGAGTTGAGGACGAGAGGCTCAAGAAGAAAGAAAGCCAACGATGGCAGCATTTACTTGGTTATATCTAATGTTATTTTATTTTTATAGAAACATAAATAATGATGTTCACACTTTAAGATGATAAATTTTGGACTTGTGTGTGCATATCTACATTACAATTTTCATACTTTATGTACCTATATGTACTTTTTTTAATCGGAGAATAGGATTCTCTATAGGGCGAAATGTTTTCAGTTTTACTCCATGCGCATGCCAGTAGTACTGTGTATAGTATATGATGCTTGCACGCGGACAGGAATATTTAAATAAATTTTATTCAGTGTTTCCCTGTCAATTTTTTAACAAACAACTATGTACAGGCTCCGGTTTCTGTTCTCTTTAATAAATAAAGGCAACAGATCCCTATAATACAATATACAGGCTCACCGAATTTCAATTAAAATGTCCCAGAAGTGTGTATTCACATCATACTTTTGTATTGTATTTACATATGTCAAGATCCATTTTGATGGATTCTGTGATAATCGACATTGGAATATGAAATGAAATTGGAAATATGTCATCTGTTATGTCAGTTTACACTTTCACTCTTGCAACGGAGGATGCATATTTAAGAGTCAACATTAAAATTTGGCTCAAAGAGAGGGAGCGGAAAATGAGTTGGTTTTTTTAATAGTAAAACGATATCACTTCTTAAAATATGTCGAAGTATGAACATGGTTGAAACCATGTCATCGTTTGAGAGGAGTATGTATTTTAAAGTTAACAAGTACGAGTGTTTAAAATATTAAAATATTTGAAATGAAACTTAAAGGAAATGACTATTTGATAAAAATTCCAGGGTCAAGTCATGTCGTCGTGTTGAATTACGAGAGGTATATACGATTACGGACTGTGTTGAAAAGACTGGATGGGTCGCCTGAATTGAGTAATTGGTTATCTCATCCTTTGGTCTTGGCTCTTGGTGGACTCAATGGACTTGTAGGACCAAACTGCCGTCTTCTTTTTGCTAAAGAAGTTTTTGACTATCCAGAGTAAGTTGTATGACACGAGTTAATTTTTTTAGTTTCTCAATTATTTTTTTAAACACCGTGTGTGTATCATCTAAATATTTACGTTTGTCGTGCATTTTTAATTTTACAGACTTGAAGATCATGAACTCTTATGTAACCATCTCGGTGAGTCAAAGTTTTTACCTTATATCTATTTTTAATTCATTTGATATCATGCAATCAGTGCAATGATTATGTTTTGCCGTGCATGCAAAATCTTTACCCGCAATTTCAGTGTGGGTAAAAGTGTAAATTTGACACCTTGTGACGAAATAAGTTGTTTGATGATAATGAGTCACAAATATTGTAAAAAATTGTACAAAAATTTTGGTTGTTTTACATATTAAGCTTAATATGTATTCACATGTAAAACAACCATCGGTAAATACTGTCATAAGAAACTGCACATAAATAACGTAAGCACACTGTACAGCAATCTGAAAATTTTCAATTTTTCTCAAATTTTGTGGTTGCTTTAGGACACTAAAATTTTTGTGCAATTATTTACAATATTTGTGACTCATTATCATCAAAAATTATGCAAACTTTTAACCTTAACTTTTTACGCCACAAGGTGTCAAATTTAAACTTTTGTCCACACTGAAATTGCGGGTAAAGATTTTGCATGCTCGTATTTTGCCATGTCTCATTAGTGACCATCTTTCTGTTTTACAGCTCCAAAGTTAAAAGGGAAACCCAAGAAGCGACGTAGAACGAGAAATCCGTCCATGGGATCGGAATCCAATGAGTCAGAAACGTCATCCACCGGTAGCTATGGGTCGGATAAGGTAAAACATATAAATATACATATTCAAAATTACTTATATCTTTTTGGTTAGAATCAAAATTAACAATTTAAAAGAAAGTATATAGCATAGCAATGATTATTTAAAATCAATAGTTAATTAATTATCCTTCTAGGCCAAGAAACCAGTCAATGGGGTGGCAATAAAAATAAAGACGGAGCTTGAAGAAGAGCTATTGCATAGAAAGTCTATAGAAAATTCATTTGGAGGAAGTGAAAATTCCAGCATAAAGAAAATTGCAAATAAGTTGATCTCAGATGCTCATCGATCCATGGAAAATGGAAAAACGAGGACAAATCATCATGAGGATACTCTAGCCAACTTACCTGTGATGTCAAAGTCCGGTTTACGCTACGACGTCAAAGGTAATTATAATTAACCGAGTTTTAAAATTGCATTAAAGTCGTAAAAAACGATTGTTAGGATTTTCGTGAAAAAGTATCAAATTTGTAATACATTCAACTTGTCCGTTACTATCATAGGAGAACCAGAAAATCAAAGGCAAAAAGAATTATTGGGACCAGGCCTAAGTGAATTAGCACACAAGTTGGAAAAATCTAACGCTTTGCAAATTTTGCCCATTCGACCGTCTGTGATTCAAAAACCCGATCCAACACCTGATGAAGAGAGGGATGTTCGAAGGAAGAGATTGAGAACGGATTCCATAATTAACAGTTTACATAATGCTGATGCCATGTCTAATTTCCGAATGCCAGCGGATATGGACTTTCTTACTCGCTCATGGAATGGTCATCTTGGACTTGGACTTCAGAGCCTGTATGGACCTCCTTCATCCTTCCATCATTCCTCATCAAAGATGACTAAAAATGCCAATAAATCTGAATTACAATCTTCACCTACCACATCAATGATCAAAAATGCACACAAGATTGACAGACCTGTTCTGAGCATAACTCCTGTTGACCATGATGGGAAAAAGACAAATGTACGTGTTTATTTACCGCAGTTAATAATAAGCAAAATAATATACAAAATTGGATTGATTAAAATCTTATGAGTTGGAATATATTGTGATATTTGAAATTTCAGAGTTCGATTCCCATGATGCGATTAAATTCTCCTTCGCCTTTTGTGCCGACTACAAGAATCTACGGGGATCCTGCAATTGTCCGAAAACAAGGTCGGATATGTGACCAAGTTGGTTCGAATTCCGGAAATTCTACGGATATATTGGATTTTAGTGTAAAACGGCGACGATTGAACTCTGAGCAAACATTATCATCTCATATGGCTTCCTCAAAAAATCATCATGCAAATCCTTCAGATTCTGAATTATTGGATTTAAGTACAAAATCTCAGTCATCAATGCATGGACAAAATAAGCATATATTCCATAATTTGGCTGATATCCCTCCACCAAACGCAATGAATCAACTAGGACTTCGCCTCACATCTGAGGTTACTTTATTTCCTTCAAATCCATCAACATCAATTACTGGAAATAATCCATCATCTGGACACAAATCAAATGCTAAAGTACCGAAATCTCATCATAACCACAATAATCAAAATCACTCGAGTAGCAGTGGTGCGGGTGGTAGTAACAGCAGCAGCAGTAATAGCAAGTCTAAATGGGGAGGAAGACAAGCTCAAAGTGGTGGAAATAGTAGCAGTAATCATAGTAGTAATAATTTGTATCGCTCAACAAATTCAATTTCTTCCCATTCTTCGAGTAGTGGTAATACCAAATCCCATGGAATGAATGACACAAATAATCATTCTTCATCAGCTTACGGTATCCACAACAAATCTTTACCTACTTCATCCAGATCGTCCAAAGTTCATAAAAACGAACCACAATTTCCATTACAACAAAGTGCTAAAGAGCGCCTTGCACTCCCAGGACATAGTCATGGGACTGCAGCCAAACCTGTTGAGCGAGAAAGTCGAGACAAATCTCGATCGGATGGATCGTCTTCACAGTATCATCGTAGTGTAAATAATCATCCTAGCCATAATGTACATCCTCAATTTTTCCCCAAAATCGACCCAGCGTATTTGCATTTATTTGGCCCACCAATGTTTATGCCACCAACAAGTGGAGTATCTTTTGGATTTCCTGGAATGAACATTGAACAATTTCAGCTGTACAAAGAATTATTACAACAAGGAATGGCGCCACAATGGCTTCAACATGAGGCAACTGGTGCAAAAGATCGTGGGCCAAAATAGTTGCATAAATATGTAGTACAGAGAACTGTTGATAACTGTGCAAATAAAAGTGCAGACAAAATCTTCTACATCGTATGTATAATTACTATATACATATGTGTGCAATTCCTCCATAATACATCTTGAAATTGAGATCAATTTGATTGATCAATTTTAAACGCACGATTACAAATGATTGATAAAGAAATTTATGTAACTACGTAATTTTCAATACATAATTAATGTTCTTTGAACTTCTGTCTATATACAGTCTTTATAATTAATTTTATGTATGTCCCTAGTACATACTACTCGTGCTTGCGGAATATGCACGTGTGTGCAGTTTTTTGTTTTTCTTTTAAAATATCCTTGCACTTACCCTCAAACATAAAAATGACAGAACATGTTGTAAATACATACTTAATATCTAAGTATGTTTTATTTTTTATTTTTATTGGATACCTACATTAGTATAGATGTATGATTATTTTGTAGATACAAGTGTAGCATGTTTTATGTTTCTTATGTTGCATGAAAAATGGTCTTTGTTTACTGTATATTGTGGAAAGAGGTTTTTTTTGTTTATTCAGTTTTTGTTTTGTTTATACAATGTTAATATTATTACTTAATTATTATTTCATATACACATACTTTATCTTGTAAGTTCCAAGGAAAGTATCTAGTAAATAATGTCAGTGTCAGTTCGTATAATTGTTGCAGAGTTTTAATAATTTAACTGTTCATTATAACGAGCTGTACATAATATATATACTAAAGACTCACAGCATAGCAGGGATTCGTCTTCAAAATGATTTTGTAAAATATTATTATTTATTAAATATATGTATTATGGTTTAGTCATTTTATCATTATTATTGATGTGCAATCGTACAAATATATATATATATATATATATATATAACTTTCCGAATAATCATTTGGATAGAAAATTCCTATTAGGAATAGTTAGGCAGGCGTAATTATCCTTTAAATTTTTTTTAACGCTTTCTAATATATATAGGTAAATATGTACTACATTTTAGGTATAGATACAGGATGATTAAGAATAATTTAAGATTGAATGTGTAAGCATAATAAAGTAGTATGATTAATGCTGAACTACTTTAATTAATTAGTATAGTATTGTCTATATTTAAATAGTGAATTTTTTTAGGGGTTTAAATGAATTTTCGTTTTAATGATTCTCCAATAACAGTAATAATAAATAATAAGAAAAGTTTTTTCAATATACTTAGGTACATGGTCATCGTCCATGTTATTCCAAAAATGTAAGTATGTAATACTTACTATAAGTGTATCTACATATATGTATAAGTTATAAATATATTTGTATTATTACTTATTTACTTGTATTTATGCAAGTAATATATGATAATATTGTGTTTATTATTACAATTACAAAAAAATATTAAATAATGATCAACATAATATTATTAGGCATTGTAAATTTAACGTAAACAAAAATTCAACTATACAATAATTAGCTAGCCCAAATGCATATGTACTATGCACGTAAATATTTAAGTAATATTATATTTATATATAAATACATTATATTAAAAAAAGAAACAGAATTCTTTATAGGAAAACCATTTTGGGAATAAAATTTCCATTTAGAAATAAGTTTTAAGTTTTTGTACGTAAACACCATTACGAAATCAAATCTTTTGTAGTAGTTTAATAATAATAATTGTGAGTGTTAAAACTGAAATAAAGAAAATCGATTGAATTCATACATACTTACATATATTCTAATTCTATATTCTTATTTACTTTTACAAGACTCGAGCGTAACACGAGACTGTTTACAAAGACTAATAATTGTAGCAAGTATATTCTTGAAAAAATGCCATGATATCAATAGTTATCATTATTATTTAAACTGCACAGCTTTTTCGTTGACGCATAAAACATTAAAAAAATTTATCGTGAATAATTGTTTTTGTCTTTGCCGTGACATTGCGAATAGAAGTCATTAATATGAAAATCGTATTGTGCACACACTCATAACAGATTTTCTGCATGTAGCAAGTTTGCTAGTATTTTTATGTACACACACCGTATTATATAGAGTAATTGAACGTAATATAGCAACAAACTGCGATGAAGTAATGTGATGTTACTAATTAACTGCACATATTAGAGGAAATGGAATATCCAAGCAGTCACACTTGAGAGACAAAAATCGAAGTTAAAGTTCATTCATTTAAAATTAGGACAAATTCTTTAAAATACAACGTTAGAACCAGATTTGTCGAGCATCATTTGGATTTTGTTCTCCTGGACAGTAAGGACACTTTAATCTAGAAAAAGACACCACGAAAAAAAAAATCTACAGATGTACTTAAACGAGGTACAAAAAATACATGACAAATTATGTGTATAGTTAATATTGAGAATTTATACTATAACACGCACTTGTTTCCTGAGGCAAGTTTATGAAGTGCATCTCTTGAAATGACATGTCCACATGTAAGTCTCATTGGAGGATTTGCTGTTTTTTTTGAAAGATTGATTACATTTATACATAAGCACACAATTATATTCATTGTAAAATAATAGCATATTTAGAAATAAGTACATATCCTACATGTGTATTATTTATTTGGAATATAATACTCACCGTCTGAAGCTTGTTGTCTTAAAATTGGACAGGCAAATACCGAGTGATAGTGAAACTCCTTACCCAAGTCAATTTCAATCTGTATACAGTATTTAAAAATGATATCAATTATGTGAAACCAAATATAAGAATTATACTTACAGTTCAAAAGTTATAAATAAAAGTAAAATGTCATAAAATAAATCAAATGTATACCGGAAGCTCATCTTTTCCATTCCAGATACTGCTAACTTGTCTAGCTTGCATAACCTGGCAAATATTTAATAATGCCGGAAGGGCAGTGCAGCCAGCAGCAAAACTAAACAAATAAAATGTTTAACGCATAAAAATTTAGTTTAATATACAATCATAGGTTACGATTCGCAACTACATTGTATTACGCACTGTAATTAATGTACAATACGAGTTCAAGAGAAAAAATACAATGTATCATTGAATTACCAAACTGCAAGAGGGGAATCAATAGATAGTCCCAAACGAGCACAGGCATCTCTAGTAAACGTTTCCTGAATATCATCCCATAGTGTATTGTCAAAAAGATGACCATATGGGGATTCTTCAACATTTCCAGGTACGTATAGCAAGGAACCCATTAAAACTTGAACTTCTTTTTCATGACGTTTGACAAACTTGTTAAAATTATCTCGGGCGTAGCGAATTGATTCTGACTGATATTTTGCCCCTTTTTTGATGAGATTTAAATAGGCAAGTCTATGTAATTTGAATTCGAGGCTGGAACCTTGGGTAGCGAGTGCTTCAGAATTTTCTGTACACCATTTTAGTGCGGGTTCTAAATCATGTTGTTTTAAAGCATCCAGTATACGATGTAATTCTACAAATGGCTCTTTATGCTGAGAATCTAATGCTAGTTCTGATTCCTGGTAAATAAATTGAGCATTTTAAACAAACTTGTACGTAAAGGTATATATTATTAATATAGACGTGTGCATGAAGTATACACACAAATAATTACAAATTTAAATGACTAACCTCGCATAGAGCATCACCAATTTCAAGCATCCCTTGTCTGTACAAATGTTGACATACAACTTGTGTTAATATCTTTGACCTCTCACCAGAGAAAATTCCATCTCTTGTAATTGATCCAAAATCTGGGTTCAAGTTCTACGATAAATACAGATGAATTACTTTATGATCGCTTATACATAATGCATGGATGGATATTACAATAATTTATATATTTGAGTATGTATTTAACTTTAATTTTGGCTTACTCTGTCGATTGCTTTCCCAACTTTTGACACTGTACTATGCAAATCTCTGTGCTCGGTAGCAATTCTCCCAACAGCTTCCCGGGCTTGATTGACAGCATCACACACTATTTGTGCTTGACCTGGTGTCAGTTCAAAATCTCCACTTTCTAAGAAATTATGGGAATATACAGCTTTAATAAAACATGAAACAAACAATTGGAATATATATTATTGATATTTTGTCAATTTATACTAACCTGTTTCAAATTGTTCCCTTAGTCTAGATAAAGACTGAATCAAATTGGTTGTTGTTCTATCTACATGAGCATCAATACCACCAAATTTTGTTAAAACTTTATCCAGTTCCCTATCCACTGCTTCACAACCGTCCATCATGACGATAGGATTAATAACAAAATGCCGTTGAATGCACTTTTTTGACAACAAATTTGTACGATTTTTCTTTTTAAACCAATTTCTTATCTATTTCAAATTTACCGCAATATAAATATTCCAGGTCTAGTAGGTAAACGAAAAAAAAAAACAACTGATTGAAAAAATCTTCATCAAATCTTGCAGACTACATTTTATTATTTAAAAAAAATGAGAAGTTTTGACATGTGCAATATAAATAGCTAGTTAATTGGATTATGGCTTACAACTTTTAAATTCAGGCTAATAGGGGTATTTAAGTACTTGAACATCATACATAAATACATACCTAATTAAATACATAAATGCGGTGTAACACAAGGATCACCCGTGACGGATGTTAAAAATTAAAGCATCATTTGAGTTTTTGTCATCATGATGCATCAGGTTGACACAATTTGCAATTTTTAAGGAAAAAAAATATAAATACACGCAAATGTAACAAAATGTTTAAATGATATTTATAATATACTCTCTCAGGATTTTTGTACTATACAGTGTGATAATCTCAAAGCCTATACATTCAATGCCTCTCTCCGCAGAATTTCAAAGCGTCCTAAAAATGGAGCTCCTATAGTTTTTAGGAATTCCAAATAAAAAATATTTAAAACAAGTTCCAGCCAATATAATCCCCATAATAGTGGATTAGAAAATAATTCTACATGGGAATTTGTTAGTCACGTATTATTGGAGAAGAAAAAAGATTGGGCAATTATATAATTGACTTGAGTTTGATTGTGCTGGTAGTCGGCAAATTGATATATACTTACATACATACATATTTATACATTAATATGAAAGAGGGATGCTTATTTGAGGTTTTTTCCAGTCGGGGATAATATTCCGGTGGAAAAATTAATAATACATTTGTAATGAATCGAAAGTGACGAAAAAGGGTTAGAGCAATTAGGTCAGACTCAAGTGACCTATCCCTTAGCGCCCGGCATCACTCTGAAATCCCCACAAGAATATCAGACAGGTATACATATATATAACATATAAATAAATTTCAAAATTTTCTGTATATATACATATATAGCTGTGTATATATATATGTGTATAAATAAAGCTAGTAAATATATGTAAACTTTTTGTGTTAGCTTCGAAAAAAAGGAAAACATAAAATGAACAATTTTTTTTGTAATATACATACATATTTTATTATTATTAACCTTTGAAATATTTGAAATGATATTTTCAATTTAATTTTTTATTTATTATTTATTTATTTAGATTTTAAATGGGATATCTGAAGTCTGAAAGTTCTGAATACATTTACTCACATAGTGTATTTGTGGGAAGTGGGATATAGTATCAAAACTCAAAAGTATTTTTATGAAATAGAGAGAATGAAATTGTTCATAATTTTGTGGATATCTTTTTTTGCTTGGATACATATGAATCTGTCTGTACTTTAATTATCCACACATCAATTATTTTTTTTGAGGAATAACCAAAAACCAAAATAATTACTTTTACAGTTATTATAAATAACACAAGTGTAAAAAAAATATTATATATACTCGACGTATTTACGAAAAGTGTAAAATTTATTCAGTTTATTATATATTGAAGCAACAAAAACTGCTATACTCTGTACTGTCGTCAATTGAAAACAAAAAAAAAAAAGAGTTATAAATGATACACTTGATAACATGAAAAATTATTGAATCGAGGGAGAGAGAGATACAAATAGTTATGACAAAAAAAGGATACAAGAGGTAAGAGAATCAAGACTGAAAATATACAAAAATATAAGTGTTATCTAAATAAAGAGAGAGCTTTTTTCCGTTCTTGATATGTGTATAAGTAATGATAATTAGCTATATATAGTCATTAATTGACGATTTGTTTTTGACTCACTCGTCGTCGTCGTCGTCGCCGTATTGTTTATATTCATTATTTAGATAGACATTTGTTATGAATTTACCGTGCTTACATGTTAGTATATTGATAATGTTGTTGTTGTTGTTTGCCAATTATAATAGTAGTATAAATGTAGCATTGTGTACTTGACAATATCATTATTGTAATTTAACTCGTATCATTCATATTTCTTTTTTATTTGTGAGCCACTGAGATTTTGTATTTAATTAGTCGTACAATACTATTGACTATAATCTATTGTATCTTTTTCTTTACCCTACACATAGGTAGTATTAGGTAGTCACATAGGTAGATATTAATGATATTGAACTCATTATACTCGAAGTTCCACGTTCCACACACAGTTGACTGTGTATATAGAAGCTCTATCATATAGAATACTGAAAATTATGTTTATTTTATTCTTATTTACTTTTCTTTAACCAGCAATTCGCAATTTCAGAGTAGTATTTTATGCCATATACTTACTCCACACGTTGTTTAGTTACTTCTAATTTGAAACAGTTGAAACGTCTTTTCAATAACTTATTCAGCCGGTGTATTTTAAGATGGTATATATAGTATTGCCAACCGCAATAATATGCAAGGACTCTAACGAGGAATAACAACCTGGTTTTATTTGTCTATATAGAAAGTTGAAAAAAAAACGATCAATATTAAAGGTCTTTCCATTTGCAATTTAAATTTTTCGAGGAATCCCATATGTCGAATGTATATATTGTGGATTTTTTGTCAAACTTTTTTAAAGTCAATAAGTAAGTAAAAGTATGCAACTATCGTATAATATGTAGTCAATAGTAGTCATTTCATTTGCCATTGAATGGTCAAAATATGTGTAACAATTTCTTGATAATTTTTATTTATTCCATTTTGATGCTCTATATATACATCCTTTTTGTATGCATCAAGTATTCATTTACTTTTGTATTACTGTAAAGATCTTCGTGATTGAGCATTACCGAGTTTGTTTAGTACCCTAATTTAGTTTTTTTTAAAAATAATAAATGTAAGATATATGAAAGGGAATGTTTAGGAATATACATAACTGAGTGGTTCAAAATAATAGCAACAAGTATTAAAAGTCAAAGCGCAAATAGGAGTTCAAATAATGGAAGGCAATGTATTATTCTTTGGTCTAACAGAAACCTGGAATCAGAGATTAGTTTCTTTGCATATATAGGTTTCAGATATTCAAAAAGAAATTTTTTATTAAATGTTTTTTTTTGTGATTTGTTTGTTGTGTTTTTCGAATATAGCTCAAAGCTGGAGCCTCCAGAGACTGCTCTTGGATCTTCTGGAACCTCTAGCTTGTGGACCAAGTCTATTATTTCACCGAGCACAACGGGAAGCGACCCAACAGGCGGGGGTAGACCCCGCCACGAAACTTCCCCATTCTCCGCACCCGGCACACCGAACGCTTACCAGGTTACAGCACTGAAAAATACAGAATTATAATGAAATATCTTCATGTTTTCTGCATTTCATGAAATTAATGTTTCTAAATTTTTTATATCTTGAAATGTGTAGAGCGGCGGAGGGGGATATCGTAAGTTCAATAATGACTTGATTCGATTCTATAAAAACATAATACTGAAATTATAGGAGTGTATTGTAATAAAAATCTTGCATATTTTGATTGATAAGGAGGAGAACCTTCAGTTCCAGCCGCTGGTAGTCCTTACACTCCTGGAGCTGGAGGAGGAGGTATTCATATTGAATTTATTCATCCATAAATCTACTTACAATGTACTATAGTGGCTAATTAATTTTGAATTACACATTACAATTTTGCAAGGTTTAGGCTCATCACCGTGCCCTCCTCACTACGCGCATTCACCGGCGCCTTCTGGATCCTCCACGCCAGTGGGATTCAATCCAGGTCCAATCCCTGGTACCCAGTTTCCTCCTTATAACGGTCCTGGTCCTAATTCCCCATATTTTAATAGCTTTCCACCATCAGGGGGAGGTCCGCCACCAAGACCTCACCAGCCAAATCGTCCAAATCAACCCTGCTTCTCTCCTTACCCTAATTCCTTTCCTCCGGGAGGACCTAACAATCCCAATTATAATTCACCTCCATTTTCACCTCACCCTCACTTCCAGGGCCAAATCACACCCGGTAATTGATACAACATATTTGAAAAAATATAAATTAAACTTGAACCCACAGTTATGAACTGTCATGTTACTGATTTTTGCTTATTTTGTATTCTGTAGGACCACATTTACCGCCTGGACCTGTAAACAGTGATATCAGGTTTGTTTATAAATTCCAGTCTTAAATTATAGCTATTCATAATTTCATGTGTAAGCAAAATTAAACGCCCTAGAAGAATAATCTGTCTGTATTAACGTTTTTTTCATGGATTGGTCTTTTTAGGTCTGGAATGCCGGGTCTTATGCCTGATAATAGATTACCTGACCATGGGTAAGTTCAGAAATTGAATTTTTTAAAAATAAGTCAAGTAAATACTAAATAGAAATTATTACCATGTTACTCAAAACTCAGTATTCATCATCATTCCTTTCCTTAAAATATGGGGAAATACCTTCATTAGTACAAATATTGATAAATGAAAGTAGGAGAGAACGCATAAGTATTCGTTTAATGAAAACTAGACTACTAGTATTTATCACTCTACATACTGTAAAGAGTGTTACGTATATTTAATACATATCCATAAATAATTTTTAAATCAATCAATTAAAAAATAGCCCGAAGAGTATATATATAGTCTTTGTAGTACAAAACGGGCACTGTAATAATTGTTTGAAAATACTAAAGTTACATGTACATGCTATCGTCGGTTTTCTAATGATTTGTAATAGGAGTGCATACACTGAACAATTTGATTGCTTGTTTTTGTTGCCCATTGATAAGTTAAAGCAAAACTGTTTTCAGAGTTTGACAAGAATTGAAGGAAGGACGAAAAATGACGATGCATTTGTAAACATGTACATACTACATACATACGCATGTTTATAATATAGGATATCCTATAAGCATTAGTATGCATTAAATGTTTTGAAAAGCAAAAGATTTGCTATGGTTTTGATATAAATGATGGTAGAACCATTGCAATTCTATTTTGACATGTACGTGTGGGGTATTATATCGGTATATATTGTACATGTACCTATACTATAAGATGAATAGACTAGCATATCCTACCAGTGCCGTGTAACAATCGTTTGTATGTTATATATCTTCGAGTAACATTTTCCTGTTTTAAATTTTCATATTATATACTTTTGCTAGTATAGAAGGACGTTCGTGTACTGATGTAAAAAAAAATGTTGCAAATTTTGTGAGCGTGACGTCGAGGGAATGCAGGCAGTGCTCTCGGATGTCTAATACTATGGAGTTTTTTTACCTATACTAGATCAAACGTAGTGGCATGAAATATGTACGTCTAATAGGTTCAACTTTCCACGTTGCTGTCTCACAGTTTTCCAGTTAGTGTGTGTGTACTTTGGCTTTTGTGGTATGTTGTTTTTCTGTTCGTCGTGTATAGGACATGTACAAGAATATCTAGACATTTTGAATGTATATGTATATACAAGGAAGATTTTCCAACGCACAAGGTGCTTTGACTTTCCCACTCTCTTAATAGTCAATCAACTATAGTTACTTATATCAGCAAATTTTCAGCAGTCGACATGTGCAACAAATGCTGTACATACGATGGCTGACATGGCTGTGTATATGTATACTGTGACTATGTCTCTTGTAGAAACTCCTTTGGAGAAGAAAATAAATACGGAAAGAGAGAGAGAGAGCTCTTTTTGTGCTGTAGTAGTTCGTAGCATGGTGTACATAATAAGATGATAGTTTATAATAATGTAGCATAATGCAAACATGTATAAACATAGCCACGTATGAACAGTGATCAGTACATTATGAAAAAAAAAAGTTTTAGTAGTCATGCTCTAAAAAGAGTATTACATATAATGTATATGTATGTGGGTATTTTGTAATAAAATGGTGTAGTAGAAATATGACATACATGGAAATGGTGAATCTTTCTCACTGAAGATGATACAAGAGCCAAAAAATTCGGAGGGAATACAATAAAAATTTACAATATACAGTCCTTGTGCTGTGTATTATTATATTCACGTTTAGAAATGAGACAGGGAGTTGTAGTATGTAGATAACCCTATACGTAATAACATGCTTATACTCCAACAGTATGATGATACAGGATATTAAGACTTTCCGTGCTCGTATCTATTGCTTCGTACATATTTACAAGGTACATTCGCATCTTAGTATACTCATGTAATACGGTTTAAATATACATGCATGTATCTGTTCTCTCTCTCTCTCTCTCTCTCTCTCTCTGAGGAGTTTGTACAAAAATACTGAAATGTTAGTGAAGGAATATGGAATGTAGGTACATTATAGTATGTATGTAGCAAACCTACAAGTTATTTGCAAGTTGAAATGGAAGCATTACTATAACGTTGACTTGGTTTTTTTTTCTCTTTTGGTTGTTCTGTATTTTGGGTTTGGGAGGCTTGAAAGTTTTGTTAGCAGATATTGTACATGCATGTTCGCGTGTGTACATACTGTACATGCATCATACGTTACACAGTGTATTATTATATACTAAAGGGAGAGACTCAGCGAGATGTTCTTTGGTATATAATATAGTACACTGGCATTGTGAGTGGAAGGATACAGTAAATGTAATACACACATAAATTGGAGAAGATGAGCTTCCATATCCCTAGACATAAACATATGTGGATACTTTCTGGAACTATGTATAAGATTGAGTGTAGAAGGTCGAGTAGTGTTAGTATGTATTATATATTTGGAGTATGTATGTATAGAGCTCATTCTTACCAGGTTGCCTGTTTTCATCCTTGGGGAGAATCAGTCCCCGAACTTTTTGTCCTCTTTTTCTAGACTTGAAGCATTTTTTTTTGGATAAGTATTGCGTTCAGGGCCTCTTCAGTGGTATATAAGCTCCCCTAAAAATATGTATAGTCTATATGTATTTTCTTGAATTTTTCTCTCTTTCTCTTCATATATATAATGTATAGTTTACATTGAAGACTATACATGCATGCCCACGTATAGTTTTCGCTTAAAGAGCTAGATATAAGATGTGTACTATTACCCGGGAGTTTACTTTACTTCCATGGTGCTCGGGTCATGTCGGAAAAATTTCGATTTTTTTTCATTGAAGTTTGTTCAGAATTTCAAGTGTACATGTCTTGTATTTTGCTTTGGACAAATAATGGATAATGTATTAGAGTTATATTTTAGGTATAGAAACTATAGGGGAAGAGTAAATTCTTGCATTATCTTTTAGCGTTGCCCATCTACACAGATGGGATATGTCAGAAACATTATGTAATGCAGTTTCTGTATACTCCAAGCAAAAATATAAACTTTACCAAGTGTGCATATATTCTTAAAGTTGTGTATTGTGTACACAAAGTAGAATAAACTGAATCATGTTGCACGCACACGAAATGAATTTTTTGTGATGTTCGGTTTGGTTACGACTACCGCTAGATTTTTATGCAGTTGTCACCCAAAAAGACTACGGAGATCACACAATAAGTAGCGGACAAAAGACGGACAGCCAGGCTCGAGAAGAACATGTCGTTTTAGTGATTTAAAGAATGCAGATGTTTTTGGAAATGGTAACTGGTGGGTACCGAAATTTGGATCTGATAAAGTTTCCGTGTATGCTTTAATAATAATGTATGTGTTTGTAGTGTTTGTACATGCAGAGTTTTTGACGTGCTTAATATTCGTTTGCACCACCGGGTAGTTTTACTATGTATACTACTACAATTAATAAAGGCTATTACTATACAGCAAGAAGAGGGAAAATGATTACAGTATTCTGTAGTGACGTGGAGAGTTTCACAAGTTGTAGAAGCTATAGCTGGTCATTTTACCACATGTGACGAGAAAGCACGTGTTTAAACGATATGCAAAAAGAAAGTTCTGGAAAACTTTTTTGTAGTTTTGAAAGAACCAGAATATGTATAATTTCGTATTATTGATACATGATTCTCAGCTAAATAAGGAATACAATATTCGCTCAATCTAGTTAATTTTTTTGATCATAATTTTATTTTTCATTAAGTACGATGATCAATTTTTTTTTTTCGAGATCTCGTTTTGTACACACGCACATGTGTAAAATTAAGTACAAAGAGACAAGCTATATCCAGGTTCTTCTCCTGGCATTAACGAGTTGCTATAGATGCCTTTGTTTTAGGTTGATCTCGATCTCTAGAGTACATAGTACATACCCGAAAAAAAATCTCCATTTTTCTCTTTCTCGTTTCAAAATCTTCCCGTAAGAAATGAGTTGGGGATGTTTTTGAGCATAATAGATGAAAAAATTTGAGTGAGTAACTTTTGACTGGTGACTCCATTTCATTGCCCCTTTTAAATTGTAATAATCATGCACGAAAAGTCGGATTTTGAATACTTGTCAATGGGTGAATTTCCCGTATTCCAATTTGCAATCATCCACAATTTTATTTTTTTACCTTTAAGTTAGTTGAAATTTTTCTTTCGTTGTTTTGTTGTAAGATGTTGTATATAAAATGTATTACATGTGTAATGTCATCATACTATATTTACATATGCTGGAATGTATGGATTTGTTAAAAGGATTATGCAAGCGATCGATGCACTGTAATATAAGTATACTATGACTACGGATGTGCTGTGTGTATGAAATTGTATTTATATAGAATTTGCATTGCGTATAGACAGACAAGTGTGTGTACAACTCTCCTTCGTCTATCCGTCCGTGTGTAGATGTTTGGTTGAAATGGTATTATTTTTACCACGACGACTACTACTGTTGTACTTACTTTGTGTTAAAATTGGATACAGAGAAAGACTTGTATATATATATATATATATAGTCGAGAGTTTGTATGTGTGTGCGTGGATGAAAATTCGTGGTGGTAATAGTTGTAGTTTGTGCTTCTCCGCACAGAGTGAAAGGGGGAAAAGGAACTCGGGCAGCAGGAACCACGACTAGATCTCTGACTCTTCTATCTCCTTCTGTCGTCTAGCATGAAATGAAGAAAAGAACAGAGTAGGAAAATTTTCAAACTCTCGATGTGGTCCCTGTGAAAAATCGATATATAGCTCCCCACACCCGCTCTCTCCCAAAATCGGCTGAGGGACAATGCCGAGGAAAGAGAGAAGAACCGAATGGATGTACAAGCTTCTCTCTCTCTCTCTTTTCCTTTACTCTGAAACTGAAACAAGGTTTTCTTCTAGGGGCTCAAATCAAACATATCATTTTTGTGTAGGGTGCAAAAGTTTTCGGGCAGGTTTTTCTTAAGGGCCAAAATTTGTGAGTCGAGTGAGAGAGAGAAAGAGGAGAGATATATAGAGAGACGCAGAGTTAAGAGTTGCACATGGGAAGATTGAGAAGTAAAAGACTGACGATGAAGGAGAAGAGAATAGAAGATTGAAAAAACGAAGACATATAGGAGGAGGTGGTTGTCTTGTTATTTGGATGTATAGTTGACCCTCACTTTGTCCAAGGACCTTTGATCGGAGGACATTATATTGAAACATACATATTCCGTGCGCATGCTTACCTGTAGCTATGGTTTTAAGTCGAGTTGGGACCTTATTGTCTGTTGTGGAAATGGAATGGAATAAATAAATAAGTTGTAAATTATAGTTGAAAGTTCTACCTGACTGACTGACTGAATGAATGAATGAAAGAGTGAGGAGGATGTCTCTTATTTTCTGGATATAAATGAGTGGGGCCATCCTCAAATTATGGTCAATTAACATGTACAGTGAAGACTAGAATAGAGTAGTGTATCATTTTGTTACATAAATGACTAAGTTTCGAATGGAAGGAAATGAGATTCTTCAAGTTGACTATATAGATCACATTCATTTCATAATTTTTTGGGCAGGTGTATATAGAGTGTATACTAATAGTATCGTAAATATATACTTATCTTCAAGTGATACATACATGTTTCTGGTGTATTTTATATGTAGGTTCAACAAAACTAATTATTGTACATATATAGTGAGAGTAAATCAGTCAAGTTGAAGATAGTTCGTGTTTACGTGTTATTTTACTTCCTACAATTTTAATCAAAATTCTTTTTAAGTAGAAATCACAAGCCGGGCATTCCATACATTTGAACTTGACCATTAATTCATGGGCAATTTTAGGAATTAGCAAAACCTCGTGGGACTCTTTTCATACCTACATAAATACTTTTGTGTGTATATGTGTGTGTCTTGATTACTTTTGAGCTCATTCGTAGGGAAGGTTTATATATATAGTTTCCATAATTATTTCAAGTCCCTCACTATAGGTATTTAACAAACATTGTAATAAAGGTAAGATGAGTATGTATACGCAGAGACTAAACTGTCAGATATATACACACTGTGGTGATTGGGACTTGAGACCGGCAGAAGCATTTAAGCTATTGGCTTATGTAGTAGTCTCGTCATGAATCATGCTTATTGTGGTTGACTCTGTGTTGATGACTCCATTCATCTGTCAATCTCCTTGTAGCCACTAATGGTCGCATCTTAAGCTCATCGACCGACTGACTTTAGTAAATACAATTCTCTTACACAATTGTGTGTGTGTGTGTGTAGGGACAGGGAGTATATGAAGTGGGTATTTAAAGTCTGAGGAGCATTGAAAGATGTGTATAGTATATTTATATGTGTGCTTTTCTTCTTGTTCTTGAGGACAAGGGTGAAAGAGAGAGAGAGAGAAGAGAAAGGATGTGCATGTACCATGTAGTCGAGGGAAAATCACGTCGCTCAAACCGCTTTTCTCCTTTCGAAACCGGGCTAGAGCCAAAACGGCGGACCACGTGGTTTCTGTAGTGAACCATATACACTATATACACGCACAAATATTTTATCTCGGTTCAAGTAGACATGTATAGTAATTGGAGAAAGATAGGTAACATCATGTACACATTATACATATATATGATTGATTTCCTTTTTAACTGCAACGTTAATGGCTGTAATAAATTGTGAATTGTTCAACTTTCATTGAGCCTATATTCACACGGATTCATATAGTATGGATTCAATATGTCATGCACACTTTCACCATTCATTCCAATGCTGGGAATTCACCTAATATGTGATAATATTATATCGAGTATATTACACACTGGGAACCGGTGGTGAACACACGGTGTGAATCTATAGAGCTAGTTTGTAGCTCTGCAAGTAGCAATGTCAATATATAGAAGTAATGAAAAATAAAAAATTCAAAATAACCTTTTTTGAAACTCGAAAGTTAGATGAGTTATCGTCTAAAGTTTGGAGGTTTTTTTAAAATGAATATGTCACTGATGATTTCTTTAATTTAGTTTTGCACATCCATGAAAACAACATGTTTATTGAACCTTTTGAGATTGTTATTTGACAATGTACATATATGGTGAATTTATTGAGAGAGATGAATAGTATTTAATGACAGGAAGATAGTCAGACCTACAGATAGTCATGACATTGACTTACAGGGACATTTTATCGTCCAAAAACTGTAATGTATTTTGGCTGCTTTTCAATGTTGAGCAACCTTATGTGAATTTTCTGTCGTTTGTGAGTGGAGAAAGGAATGTCATGATGTTTTTAGTCTTGGTATAAATGCAGGATTGGGAAATCTTGTTCAAGCTTGTACAGATCTATTAAAATCTGCTTAAAGGTGCGACCTTATTCAAGTTGTGTTAGTGGTGTATACAGTTGATGTTTGTCTTTGTATGTATTATTGTACAAAATGTGTAAAACTCAGAGTTGATTGCCAGCTGGAAAATTTTCCAAAAAGAAACAAGCTGGTGTACCTATAATCTATAATAATGTATCTATATAATATATTATGTATATATTATATTATATTTTAACTGTTTGAGAGAGACCAACGTCGTCTTTCTTGCTTTTCTCCTCCTCACTTACACTATGGGAAGGAGCAAAGATATTTTTGTATATACATACATATGTATGTATGACTTCTATAATCTATAACCTATATAATATAATATAGTATATATGTATGTATTACGTATAAAGGCGTACATAGTAACATATAGCCAAACATTTTAGTGAGAACTTTTCAAGTCTTTCTGGAATAAGGTACATACACATGCATACATATTTGGGTACATATGTAGTGTACGCAGTTTATACATATATAGGTAACTGCTTATAACATAATGTGAAACCATTAAACGGTTGGAGCCACTTATGTATATACATACATAGCTGGTACTGGAGTTTATCATGAATTATAATATGTAGTGTACGTATTGTGTAGGGTCATAATCTTGGAGTTGAACGGTATGTCCTGGCACGCATGTACTCAGGTATAGGAAGATGAACAGGTAGGTTTCTTATTTACTGTTCGTTTAGGATTGGGCGAGGGTTACTCAAACTATATATGTATTTTACATTTACAGGAAGAGTATATTGGTTCTCTGTGAACCAGCGAACAGAATACATAGGGAGTTTGTTTGTTTGTTATGGTGACTGTGGCTCTCTGTTGAGAGCAGAAGGATGAGAAAGAGAGGCTAAAAAGCATACGATTTACTTTTACACACTGGGCTCAAGTTATTTTCTCAGGAATTATAGTATATTATGACAAATCCGTATTACATTAATTGAACTATTGATCTAAAGTTCAAATAGTAAATATGAGTGTACTGTCTTTGATTTTTAATTTTCAAAACCATTCTATTTGACTGAAATATGATTTGAGTATTTGAGTATGATACAAAATACGAGCTCAACTTCTATTTGCAAAGTTTGGAATGTCCTGTAAAAAGATTACAGTGTGATCCCAAGACTGATATAAAATTTGTATGTATATAATAAGAAAAATCTTTTGTAGGTATTCATGGTGTTTCTTATACATATATAGAGTTTATAGTTGTAAAGAGAATGTGGAGTTTTTTTTAAGATTTCCTTTTCTATTTACACACTTGCATAAAAATACTTGGGTATTAGTTAGACTTGTCTACGGCTTCATCTCTCTCCAACTTGACATTTTTGTACACATATGCTACAAATATTCTTCGTTCAATATTAATGCTCAATTTTTCTCATGTACGTGGCTCGGATAGCGTCTATACATCACTGTACATATGTAGTAAATTTAAATTTTTTATATTCGCGTTTGTAATATACTCGTGAGCGATGTATGTAGTTTATGTTTTACGTAAACTGTGTGAGATGTATATGCAGACACTTGCATAATGTCTGTGTAAGGTGCTCTATTCTTCACAGAGATTTCCTTTCTTATCATTGGGAATGTATACGCATATCTGTTGTGCATGGCGAACGGTTTGATCTGCGAGCTATATATATATATGTATTGTATATATGTATATACGAATTGGATAGACGTAGAGGAAAAGAGCGGGACGGATGGAAGCGAATGAGGGAAGAGAGAGATTCTGGACAAATGAAATACATACTCGGAGACTTGATTTTACGCACCTACAAAGGACTTATTATAGACAGAGCAAGCATAGGCTTTGCATACAATCTGCATGTACGAAATAAAGGGAGATGTTACTGCTCAATGTTATGTAGTCGGGAGAAAATGTATGCATTGAAATTTATACATGTATATACAACATATGTAATAATATATGATATACATCATGTAATGATTTCCCATGTATGCTGTATGTAAAGAAGAGAAAAGTTGAAAAGCTCAAGTCTTCATCGTCATCATTCTGTCTGTTGTGGTTATTTTAAACGTTTTGAGCAAAAAATGGTTTGATAATATATTTGCTAATACTAAAAATTGCAGACCACATTTATGTATTAGACTTGGACTAATAGTTCAAACGTGTACTTGAATGAAATGTTTCAAACCTCGTGCATGAGTATGTGTAAATATAAAATGAATGAGTGAATGCGACCATCATATTTTGAGT
This sequence comes from Gisinianus flammeolus, assembly GCA_034699125.1. Taxonomy (NCBI): domain Eukaryota; kingdom Metazoa; phylum Arthropoda; class Collembola; order Symphypleona; family Katiannidae; genus Gisinianus; species Gisinianus flammeolus. The sequence goes on from JAIUND010001148.1 coordinate 27,789, forward strand.
GTAAGTTCCTATATACATAGTGTATCCCTACTTCTTTGCAAGCATAAATAAATAAACTATAGAGTTGAATGACGGTAAAAGACAATGACATTGGATATAGAATAGGATATTACAAGTGTTGAGTTGACAATGTTTGATTTTGTATTGTCAAAAAGTTAATTTTTCATTTGATAATGTCATAAACTTTTCTTTCCCTTGTTCTTTATGAACGAATGGGTTTGAGATTAATTGGTTCATGAGGTCATGTATATATATACATTTTGACATTTTCATGTGTTGATGTATTTTGATTTGCTTCAAGTTGACAGATATCTGTCTGAATTATGTGTTTGTTTGAAATGATGAAACAATAGCTTGTACTAAATGGTATTCCTTTCATACTGAAACTTGATTAAATGTTATATTAATGAAAAATAAAAATAAAAACGCAAAAAATTTAAATGGAGAATTTAAAATTTAAAAATATAAAACAATAATAAAATGATACAAAGAAAAAAAGGTGTAGGTCAAATAGTAACAAGAAGGAGATGAGTTAATCGTGAATACGAAGACTTGAACGTGAACGATTTGGGTCTATACATATATTGATGTTCTTCGTAGTCATATATACTATACTAAGTGTGCACCTGTATTTGATATGCAAAATTTGTAAAAGTTAGTTGGAGAGAGAGAGATGGGATAAGTTGAGAAAAGAGGAGAGAGAGCGAGCAAAAGAGTGAGAGCGTAAAAAAAAAGTTGGGGATGCAAGTTGGAAGGAGTTGGGAAAGCTAGTGCCGGTTTTTTCATCTTGCATCTCATCTCATTTTTCGGGATTTCGGTTGTACCCCTAGTGGAAAATGAGAAAAGGAGTTTGCTTGAGAGGGACGTGGGTGTGGAAGGGAGCTAGGGAAGTTCGTTCGTTCGTTCGTTCGTTTGACTGACTGTGTGTGTGTGTGTGTCTGTCGCTTGGCTTCAAGTAATGAACAACCCCTACACGAAATTTCTGTAATATTATCATTTGGCAATGTAACTCAAGCGGGGAAGGTAGTCAGGCAGTGGACGGTTTTGCATGAGTCTCTCTCTCTCTTTTCGTTGGGACACTTGTGAATAATTCGCTGGCATATAGCTAGTAGACACATCCACTTATATACACTGACTGACACACTCTCTCACACACACAGACACACAAGGAAAAGCCAGTCTAGAATTTTTTAATGGCCACGTGCTGTGACCATTGTCATTTTAAAAAATCCTACAGGTTGCTCTAGATTAAAGTTTTTAAATGTATGTGTACGTACACATATGTATTGACAGATCATAGAGCGGATTCAAGTAAATGTGCTCACATTAAATCTGGAGTGAAAAGGAAATGGGAGATAAACAACTGTATTGTTTGTTTGTCAAATGAAAGAATCTTTTGTACGATTCTCAATGTCAGGTGTTTTGACATTTCGTGAAAGTGTTTACAATAAGTACAGTATACATATGAAATCATTAGACAGTTGACTGATTCTCTCTCTTTCTCTTACCTGGAAAATATTAACTATTTTCCTAAATATTCTTTTTCTATATATTGAGAATGAATAATTGAGGGATTTCCAAGAGTTTAATACTTGTGTGTGTGTTTCATTTTTAAACGAAAACTCTGGCCAAGTGATCATCATCTTGGATAAATAATAATAATATATTGGATTAGTAGTGAGTGGTATACATATTGGTGATGGATATATATATATGCAAGTCAACTCTGTCAAATTACAGTGGTGCTATTAATACTGTGGGAAGATTTTGGTGGTGAAGCTAAAGAGAGAGAGAGAGAGAGTGGCGTCGTAAAAGTGGGAGTTATATACATATGATTCCACGTGCATCCACTGATCTTGGAAGTTGGAAGTGTATTTGAAAGCACAGTATATATATATATATATAGGAGCAGCAACAGAGAGAGAGAATGCCGGAGGTTTTGATTTTGACAGGGAGGGAACTCTTATATTAATGGATGATCGCATGGAATATTATATAATATGCACCACGTCTACTTTATATGTGTCGAGGAGTAAAATTGGGAAATACTCTATATAGTTTTAGTTTTTTTCTTGAAAGTGATTTTATTCAAACTTTTGTTGAGAAGGCTGTTCAACGACAGTATGTGGTGGTGGTGGTGTGGAAAAGAAAAGACTAATATTGTGTGGATTTTGAACAGTTTTTTTGTTGTATACATTAATAATGTATAATGTTGATGGATTCATTCCAATCAAAAGTCAAAATATATTATATATAATGTGAATGTATATATATATATATACATTATTCGACGGATGGTGGTGAGTGTAAGAAATGGATGATGACATGTTGTTGAGTTGTGAAACTTTCTGTTCGTTGTGAACATGTAAATAATACTTGACAGTGTACAAAAAAAGGTCAAAGTGTGTGTGAGCTCGGTCGTCGTCGATTTATTTATTGGTACAAACAAAGATATTTACAAACAAAAAAGAGCTTTGACATCATCTATATATACAACGTTAGTTTACAACAATTGGAGAACAACTACTATCAGTATATATATACCGGCCATGAAGTTGTCGTCATTATTCTGTTTTAACTTGTCAAGATTGTCGTCGTCGAGGTCAAAGAAGTTGGACCGGAGTGAATCAGGGGAAAAAAAAGAAGAAGAAGAATGATGACAGGTAGTAGACCACTGGACCAAGGGAAAAAAATAAATAGTCTCAATAACAACTCTCGTGGGGATTGAACCGTACAGTTTTCACAACGGGTAAAAAAAGGAATAACCAAACTAATCAAAATTCGGAACCCAAGAAATTTTTCGACTTTAAATCCGAATTCCTCGGGGGAGGTGGAAGTGAAAAAATTGAAGGTGGTGGGGGGGCTGTGGTTGAACGATGGGTTGACCAACGACAGCCAGCACCACCACCACCATGTTCATGTGCTGCCTGTTGTGGAAACTCTGAATGGAGTGGATGGCCTCCACCAAGAGGCTCTTGTGGTCCTGGAGGAGGACCAGGACCAGGACCTGGTCCTATGCCAGGTCCAAATTCCATGCCACCTCAACTCCAACAACAACAACAACCACCTCCACCCATGCAAAATGGACCACATAACATCATGGGACCTCCAAGTATGGGGGAACCCCCTTCAAATCGACTCGGTCCCCCTGGTCCCCCTCCCGGTGGCCCCCCCAGAAATAATTCCGAGCAGTATTTTTGTGGACCACCACTTAATGGTCCACCAGCATCATATTATAGGTGTTTATTATTATATACATATTGTTTTTCTTTATAATCGACTCGATGTTTGACTGATTCATAAGGTGATAAGGTGTTGAGTATAATATTGGGGAAGAAGTTTAATATATATTGTCGGATTAAAAACGTAGAGCTTTTCTCTCTCCTTCGTAGCTCCTCCCACCCTATGTTTTTGAAATGGACAAGGATTCCTAAATCTATCCTTGGAGGGTTCTACTTTATTTAATCCGACAGGAGGTATACAGGTAGATTGGATTGATCAATACAAAATACTCGAATTTTTTTTCCCAATCAAATGTTTGTGCGTATAGATATATTTAGAGTTTTTCTGGTTGACATTCAATGTTCATTATTTATGTACGATATCGATGTGATTCCATCGATATTTTTCCATCATGGTCATATATATATATACATGACATAAGCATGAATTCAAAGTTGTTTTTTCTTTCAAGCAAATAATACCGAATCAAGTATTATATATGCTGCATGCTGTGAGCGGAGAAAGTAATGTTGTGTGTGTGTGAAGAGGAAGGGAAAGTTTTTGTATTTATAATATATGTATATGTATGTGTCGTATTGGAGGCGTACTGTACGCCTCGATACAAAGAAAACACGAATTGTAAGCCACGAAAGTCGTTTAGACGGAATTGCTACTACCTATATTATACCTTCATGTACTATATATACACAATTGTGTTTTGTAAAATATAATATCATAAGTGAACCATGCGCAAAAACATCAAAGTTGTATGATATCTATATGTTACAGTTATATATACTATATCTGTATACGTTTAATGATATAAAAAGAAAGAAAGAAATTGAGTAATACATAGAAGGAAAGGAAAAGAGAGAAAACAAGTATGTTACATAGCTATAGTCCTTCTTTTTTTTGAATAGCTGCTTTTCTTTATATAATGTCAGAAATTTTCATATAATATATATATATATATATATGAAATATATATGTAGACGAATAAGGAATGGTGAATTTACGAGTAAATTGCTGACATGGCATCCTATATATAGCGTAATTAATTTAGAATAATAAAATGATACAAATGAGATTCAATATTTAATTTATGTTATTTTTTTTTTTGAAATTTATTTTTATATACAGACCCATGCCCATTCCTAGAAGAGCTGCACCATACTTTGGACAGCCCGACTACCGTATTTATGAGCTGAATAAACGTCTTCAACAGCGGACGGAGGATAGTGACAATTTGTGGTGGGACGCTTTTGCAACCGAGTTTTTTGAAGATGATGCCACACTGACCCTTACATTTTGCCTAGAAGATGGTCTCAAACGATACAGTAAATTTGACATTTTTTTTTTGTGTGTATTGCTATGTGTAATACTATTTGTATTATTATTATTATTATTATTATTATTATAAACCTAAGGAGAGAGAAACATTGGATGAAACGATTATTGTTGTTGTGGTTGTACATATGTACATGTTTTAATCATGTTTGTTTTAATTGTACCATGACTCTATTATTATTATAGTATTTCAACTAATAAGGAAACGTTAAAAATACAGTTATTATATAGAATAGGTATCTTTGTTAAAAATCTCATTCATGATTGGTAGTTGTTGTAACTCATATATATAGTGCGTGTCTTGAGTTGAAATCATGAAATGCAGACAATACAGGTAGAGAAGAAAAACATATATATATATACACACATTACACAGTATTACGTAGGATTGCCAGTGCATAGTGCGTGGTGGTATGTATATAGACACTTTTTGATTTGATTGAGAGATGAGTAGCTACTAGCTATGTATGTAGCCAGGTATATACATAGCTGGCTTTGCCGGTATAGGAAATAGAAGTGTATTACATATGTATAAGCAAAACCATATACAGAATATAGAACTGTTGAAATGTTTGTGCCGCATGATGTTTCGCTGAATGACACGGTGTGTATAAAATTACCTGTGTTCTAACTTCTTGGCCAACAGCGATATCTATTATAGTAAATAGAGAAATACATATGTATCATACTGACATTATATACACACACTGTACTGCAGTAGGTGCATATAGTATAGGTACCTACTATGTATGTATGTATGTATAAAGCTACATGCAACACAAAATCTGTATTTATATACATTATATATAGGAAATGAAAGATGTATATATATGTGTGTATGTATGTATGTATGTTGGTTTGTATAGCATTTACATATGTACCTCTCGACTACTACTACTAGTAGGGGTATGTGGTATTGATCAGCGTGTGCTAGTAGGGCCATGCATAATACATTTACTGTGGTCGATGAGTCTACAATTATTTGAGAGCGAGGAGCAAGAAGCTTTCAAAATATATGTACCTACATCTATTATATAGAAACTATGATACGTATTTAGTATGCTATGAATTTTATAATAATAATAATAAACCATATTATATTGATGTTAGAGAATTTATGTCATGCAAAAAACAAACTGTCAATCATTTCGATATTCGTAAACGTGTGCGTGTATGTAAAAGTTGGAATTTAATTTAGAAATGAGAGTATAAATAAATGTAAAAATATTGAATAATGTTTTTCATGTTTTATTTTATAGCAATCGCAAGGACATTAATTCCTCGATACTTCCGAAGCATCTTTGAGGGTGGTGTTACAGAGTTGTCCTACAATATGAAGCATCCCAAGGAGTCGTTCCATAATACCAGTATAACACTTGACTGTGAACATTGTACAATGATCACTGTTCATGGGAAACCCATTTTTACACAGGTAATCATTTCATTGGAAATTTAATACCTTTTTATATATAAAGTTTTCTTATTGATTTCTTTTGTTATTTATCAGGTTTCTACAGAAGGTAGATTGATATTAGAGTTTACATTCGATGATTTAATGAGAATGAAGTCGTGGCATTTTGCCGTTAGAACAGCACGGGAGTTAGTCCTAAGGTAACTACCACACCACAATCATATTATTACATCTATATTGCAATACATTTTACAAATTAAGTAAAACTATATGTAATCAATGAATATATACTTAATGTAATTTTATTCTTTATTCTGGCAATTGCCTTATAGGAGTACTATTGCAATGCATGCTCAACAGCAAGATCCAACAAGTATGATTGAGCAGCTTTCCAAAAATATTACCCGACAAGGATTATCAAATTCTACCCTCAACTACCTTCGAGTATGTGGTGGTGACATTGACAATGATAATAATAATAATAATAATAATAATAAGTCACTATATGTGTGTATGTTTTAATTGTCTGGACTTTTTTTTTTTTTTCAGCTTTGTGTTATACTGGAACCCATGCAAGAGCTCATGTCCAGACATAAAGCATATGCACTTTCCCCTAGAGATTGCCTAAAAACTACCTTGTTCCAAAAATGGCAGAGAATGGTTGCTCCTCCAGAAACGGCAAGACCACAGTCCAAGCGACGCAAACGGAAAGGTTCAGCCTCAAATTCTAATTCTAATTCAACCGGAACAAACCCACCATCAGCAACCAACAAAAAAAGATCCCCCGGTCCCAGCTTTTCCCTAGCATCTCAAGACGTGGTAAATCAACTATAATCTCAATCCCAAAAATATCCCATCTCAACAATATACCCGACGTATAGCAATTATGGGGACTTTCTCTTTTCTCTTTTTACAGATGGTGGTCGGTGAACCCTCCCTCATGGGTGGGGAGTTCGGCGAAGGTGGTTTCCCCCCCTTTTAAATATTTAAAAAACTAATTAAGTCGCTAATAGCTTTAACTAATAAGAATTTAAGTTTTTTTTTTTACTTTTTTGAATTTTTTTATTCAAGTTGATTTCAAATTAACCTTTTACATAGATAGGTAGAAATTAGATGGTCATTTTCTTTTTCTTTTTACTTGGAATAGGATTTCCATCATGAGCATCCAAAATTACAATTTTTTTCTTGTGCCATAGAAGATGACTTTCATATAGAGTAATTGTCTTAGTACTGTAGGCACACTCAGGACACTTATGTTTAAGAACAATCTTGTGACAGTTGATGTGTTTCTTCATAACATCAACTCTCTGCCCTAAATAAGGACAATTCGGATCTACATTACACATGTACATATGAATTGGTTCCCCACCATCAATTGTACATTTAATATGATAATAATCACTATTCCTCTGCTCTTCTAATTTATTCAGTACTCTTTCATTACCACGTCTCATACATGAATCACGTGAGTAGACTCGATCAGAAATAACTGATCGGAATTGAGTCCTGTCTGGATCATGAGTTATCATGTGAGCATTAATATACCTGTCAGCAGTGGTAGTAAAGGTACACCCAGGGAAAGAGCATGGAATAATGGAATAACTGTGGGTTTGCTCTTGATGCCGTCGCATGTGGATTCTTTGAACAACAGTTTCACAATCAATTCGAATACACTTGATTAATTCTTTACTCGGACAACTTTCATGAATTAAATCTAAAGTGGGGAATCCCAACCGACAGGATGGGCATCTTGGTGGTAGAGGATTTTTGACATGATAGTGAGAAATTTCTTTGTCATTTCGCTCAATTCTTCCATGCTCTTTATGATAAGCCTCATATACTCTACCTTTTACAACACCATCACAGGTTTTACAGTACTCATACGTTTCAAATACACTATCTTTAGAGAATACATAGTAATCTTCAAATCGCTCAAGAATCCACGGAATCACTTTAAATTGATAGAAATTATACAATTTAGTCATGTACATCCCTTCCCAAATTAAATCACGCTTAACTAACATTATTGTTACAAAGTATTTGGTCCAGTATATAAATAGGCACTGTTGCGAACCAGCCATTTGGATTTGCATCTGAACTTGATGATAGTAATTGTGATTTCTTTGGATAATCCATTTGCCTGGAGCAATGAGGAAAAATGGAAAATTAGCTGCTCTCTTGCCTCCTCTTTTCCATGCAGCAAACATTTCCAACATAGTTTTCAAAGGCTCTCGTCCATTAGGGTATTTTTTACATGGCCCAAGTTTTTCAGCAGAAGGGGCCGTCTTGATTTCGACGGTAGTTTCTAAAATAGACAACAATAATATTTTTGTTATTAAGTATTCATTTTTTTGTTCGTGCATTACTTTTTATATAGGTACAAATGGTCCGAAGCTATAGTTTTTTAAACTCAAAAACAAATAAGCATCAGGAGAAGCTGCTAGTCCACGATTAGAAAAAATTCCACAGTTTCTGATTTTCAAGTGCTCACAAACAGACTTGAGCAGACTATTTATGTATGAAAACACAAATGGCTCGTAATAATGACCCCAGTGATAGACATGATGAGCATGTTGAAAAGGGGCAGGTTGAGCATGAAATGAGATTTGAAGATGAACATGAGGAATTTCCTGTTGCAACACAAATCAAATTTAGAAGGCTAGAAAGTTGGGAGCTGACTAAAGCTGACGGTGTAGTCTGATCTTGAAGACATTGTTGACATTCCCACTGAAAATCCTTTTTATGATTTAATTTGAGTGGAATGCATTTGTAATGACATTGATGTTTGCAACTTCTACACTCGAGTGATAGGTAGGAATCATCATTATTCAATTTTTCATCACATAAAACACAACAATCTTCATTGATTCGTGTTTTGTCCTAGAAAAAAAATCATCAAAACCTTAAAGTGATAGCAAAGCTATTCAAAAGTGTAACGTTTTTAGCTGCTCGTGCTAAAAGAATAATAAAAAAAAAAAAGTTTTGAGTGAAACCTAATTAAAATAAAAATCAAACTTTATACATACAAACTCCCGACTCGAAATTGTTAATTTGAATTGAAGAATTACATCATACTATTATTATATATAGGTAGAACACAAAAGTGTATATTTAATATTTACTTACAATAGCAAATGAAAAATCAGGTGTTGTCCCTTCAGAATCTTGAATAGCATTGAGAATTCGAGTTGGAACGGTAGAGTTAGTAGTAGTTTTGATCTTTGATTTCTTCTTCTTCTTTTTCTGCAGATGATCATACAACTCAAAATCCCGATAGTCTTCATCTTCAATTTCGAGTTCCAATTTGTAATCTTCATCATTATCATCATCTTCGTTCAAATTACTACTGGATCCTTGTTTTTGAGATTTAGCCTACGAAAAATTATATATAATTATACATAATTGTTAATGAATATTAATATAAAATGCAAAAAAAAAAAAACGTAAAAAAACTTACCATTTCGATTATTATTATAGACCAAATTTAAACTTTTACTTTACTAATTATGATATGAAACACGGAAGCAAAACGAGCTTAAATGAGAAATGAAAACATAATGGTTAGTTGTGAAAGTGTCATTTATAGATAGATGGTTAGCTGTATGAAAATGTCATTTAGCTAATTTTTTCGTGTCCAGACAAGAATTTCACTCTCAATACATCACAAGCTCGAAATTGATGATTAAAATGTCATTTAGCTAATTTCTTCTTGTCCCGACAAGAATTTCGCTCTCAATATACATCACAAGCTTGAAAACGACAAGTTAAATCATGTTCTTACATGCAAAAAAAGTTTCAATTCATATATAATACATAGTCAGTTTCATATTTTATTCAAAAAGAAGAAGAAACAAACATAATAATAACATTTATTTGCTTGCATTGTAGAGTTGCCTTTATTTTTTTTAATTAATTAAAAATTATCATTATGAATAAATAAATAAATTTGATCTATTTTTTTTGTAAACAGATGACGAAAGATTAATTACGAGGCTGGAAAACAGTCAGTACGATGCCGCGGCAGCGCTGGATACTGATTTCGGAGCCGACTCTCCGCTTCCTGGTAACATATGATTTATCTTTAAAACTTGGAGGCTCACCAAGTACCTCGCTGATTTCGAGTTTACACATATCCTATTAGACTCAATTGTTTGCGCTGATTTCAGTGGTGCAAATCATTTTTCTGAATGTGCCTTCGTTTGACCTCTGTGACCTCTCAAAGTCAACAAAATGGCATGGTTTTTTTTATATGATCAATTTTTTTGGGTCAAAAGTTGGTCGTAGCAAGAAATGAATGTCACCATTGGATTCAACATAAAATTTTGCATAATACCGTCGAAGGAAAATCGAAAACGACGACTTTCGTTTTTTTTCCCGAATTTCGGGGAGATCGGATCGTCGAAAATTTCCGAAAAAATAAAATGCGATTTTATTAAAGTTTTAAAAAAGTTGTTTGCTCAGAATTTTACGCTGAATTCAGTGGTGCCTTTTATTTTTTGCTATCACCTCTAGTTGACCTCCAAACTGACCTCAAAGTTGAGGAAAAATCGGGTTTTTTTGGTGATTTTCGGGGCAAAATTTCCAAACAAAGGCACATTCAGAAAAATGATTTGCACCACTGAAATCAGCGCAAAAAACTGAGTCTAATAGGATATGTGTAAACTCGAAAGCAGCGAGGCACTTGGTGAGCCTCCATTGTTAATGTTAATTGAATCAAGAAATTTGAGAAAAGGAAACTTGCAATTTCAAACTATATACATAAGTATTCATAATACAATTTTTTTAAATTCATTATATATATATATATATAGGTGCTGGAACAAATTCATGGCCTGCACAAGATAGACCTCATGGGAACACTCCAAATACCTCTCAACTACAAGATAGCGATAAGAAATCCCCTGCAGTGAGCCAATAATATAGAAAAACCGAATTGTCTCCCTCCTCCTCCTCCTCCCCCCAAAAGGAAAAATATCCTCCTCCGACAAAAATTTTACTGAGAGTGTGAAAGACGCCGCCGATTATCATTTTTTTATCCTGTTTTTTTTTTGTTGTTGTTGTCGTTTTTTTTTATTTAAATTTTAATATAAATAGTATAACCGTATAAATATGTACAGTAATAAGTAAAAGGAAATGTCCAAGAAAGAAGGAAGAAATAAAAAAACTATTAGAGTTTATTTATAATGTTGTCTTTTTTTTATATATATATAAAAAAAATACAAAGCAAAACACGAGTCCACACACAACCAACAAAAGAAAAAAAATGTTATGATATCAGTTATTATATACTTATATGATTACATTTGCTATAATAATTATCATTAAATTATGACTATATATTAAATATATACATATATACATTATCTACTTACAGTATATACAGATAAAAAAATGGGATATGTTTAATTCTGTACGAGAAATTTTTACAATCAAATCGTTTTATTTGATAAACTTTGTGTGAGGGGATTCACATTCTTTCCGTTCATGGAAAAAAAAAGTATCTCAGTTTTTATAATTACTATACTACCTACCTACTATCATTATTATTATTACTGCTGTGTACTATGATTATTGTCATCACTATTCTTATTATTATTTTTGTTGTCTATTGAAACCTTACGTAATTGTAGCCAAAACAAGTATTCTGTGAACATTAATTGTTAGGTGATGTGAAAGATTAAATTTTTCATATTTACGTATAATGTTTACGTATGATGATCATTATTAGAAAAAACCTACTTATACGCAGTTAAATAGAGTAGTAAACATGTGTATCACTCACGATTTATGTACTTAAAGAAAAAGGATGAGAACGTATACACACCCGAACAACTCTGAAGAAAAGCCTCCCCCCCACAAAAAAAAAGTTTTTACATACTATTTAATATAAATACAATACCTATATATAAGTATATTCCTATACCCCTTCCCCTCCATGCAAGCAAATACACACGTTTTATTACTTACAAAAAAACCACCCTCAATCCCAAAATGAAAATAGAAAAAAAAGCACATCCAAGATAACAGACACACATAAAACATATATATATATAAATGGATACAAGCAACATGCAAATATATATATATATATATACAATTACCTACAAGAAAAATTTGTATTGGTGGATTTTTCGTGTTTTCAGTTTCTTTTGTTAAAGAAAAAAAAGCCACTTACCATGTGCATATTGGTAATAATAAGATTATTATTATTATCTATAATATAAAGTACTGTGTCATTTTTCATTACACATTCCTTCGTAAAAGTATATATAATACATATTTATCGTCAGTACATATAGTTCCTTTCATATAATTCATATTATTTCATATGCCAAAAATCATATAATATTTAAACAATATTTGTATTTGTATTTGCACATACTCTCTATTTCGAAATGTTTGATTTTTTAGTTTTTTTTCATCGAAAGACAATTTTTCAATGATCCTGCTATATTATAGCGGCATCGTTGAGTAATTGTCTTTCGATGAAAAAAAACTAAAAAATCAACCATTTCCGAATAGAGAGTATATTCAATCGCCTCGGCGTAAAAAGGGAACTGCGGGTAAAAAAAATTTACCATCTACTTTTCGGACTATTGAGCAAAAACTAATTGAACTATAGAGAATTTTGGGCTTGATATAAGTAGAATGGTGCATGAAGTGGCTTGAATTGCTACATTTACACATTGACTCGGAACATCTTGTTTAAGCCCCTGAAAAACATGCATTTAACGGCCTATGTATGTAAAAGTGTACCACTGGGCCTAAAGAACATTCAATTTTCAAGTCAGTACTGTAATTCATTTTTTTTTATCTTCGATTCATTCTCTTTGATATAGACGTGTTTATAGAGTTGAGAAAGTCTATTCTGAATCTCATTTATGATTTTTTTTTTTGAAAAAGTGTTTCCTCCACGACCGATTTTCCGAAACTCGGGACTTGCGGGAAAAGTGTACCATTTTTGCGCCAGACACCATGTACCGCAGCGCTTGAAGCTTTTTTATTTAAAAAAAAATGATACCCATCCAATGCAGAATTCGTTCGACTAGAGAAAAGATGTGGACACCAAGATTCTGTGACTTACGGTTTAGCCTCCATTCCCGTTTTTGTGAGTGGTACATTTTTATCCGCAAGTCTCTCAAGACTTATAATGAGCATGAAAATGAAATGGCTTTTCTAACGGTTAAACACAAAAAACTCTTTTCCATTGTGTACATGGTAGTGATGTATAATCTTCTAGGTAATCATTTAGGATCGCTCACATGATTAGGGATTACCTAAGATTAGGATTACCAAGGATGATTGGCAGTAAATGATTACCAATAATTATGATTACCAAATAATTACCTAGGATTAGGAGTAGCAAGGATTCGGAATCGGCGGCAATCTCCCTAATTAATTAGGATTTAACCAGTCTTGTGAGCAGATCCATAGCTAAAGAAAAGGCTTTTCCCGAACTATTTTTTAGAGGGATAAAAACTAACTAGGTGTGTTCCTTATATGAAAGTATTCGCCAAAAGTAATTTTTAAACAATTCTAACTGGGGGGGTACTTTATGAGGGTCCAAATGTCAACTTTGAGAAAAGTGTAGTAATTTTCATAAATTCCATATTGCATGAATCTCGGATTTTCTTTCATATTATTCATCCTTAGCCTATTCTACAAGGGTACATTTTTTTAGATTATTTTTAAAGGACCTAGTTTGACCTCTA
>JAIUND010001149.1:0-41435 GCA_034699125.1 Gisinianus flammeolus
AGAGAGAGAGAGAGAGAGAGAGAGAGAGAGAGAGAGAGAGAGAAGAAAGAGAGAAAGGGAAAGTGAAAGTTTGAGGCATTTGGGAGTCCATTGGGAATTCAAATCTGGGTGAGAAAGTAAATGAAGGCTGAGACTTTTACTTCAACACAAAGGGGAAATAGCTGATGGCTCTCCCACTCTCCCGGCATTGAGCCTTGAATACTTTCTATTGTATTTCCCGTGCTTTTTCCTGCTTCAATCTTCAAATAAAATCCCAATTCACTGCAATTCCAGATTAAATCATCCGAGAAAATGAGAGCAGGAAGCGTTTGAATAAATGTGTGTGTGAGAGAGAGAGGAGAAATTCCAGGAGTTTGAATTTGAAATTGAAATGTGTGAATTGGGAGATGCCGAGATTTTGGAAATTTATTTTGAGTTCATATGAAACTCAATTACTCTTATTTAAGATTAAAATACCAAGAAAATTCCAAGGCATACGTGCACCATGTTACACAAATATTTTTGGGCTTTATGAAACGGAATTGGGGGGGGGGGGGGACCGGAGAATTCGGAGAATCCATCAGTTTGAAGAGGAGAGGATATTATGGTGAAACAATTTTTATGGTTGTCAATCCGATTTTTTTTATTCAGATATTAATGCAAAGGGAAAGAGTTTGAGCACGTCGCAGCCTACTTTCTACTGTCTCCCTACTTGAAGATATCTCACATTTTGTTTGTCCTAGAGCTCAAGTTCATACACATATCGTATTCTCTCAACCTGTTTGGTCAGGAGTAGAAAACAATGCCCAAGCAAGACATATTTTGCGTTTGAGCTCCGTATTTGAATTTCAAATGCATTTCCATCATCAAAGTAATCCAAATCCGAGTTTCATACCAACAACAAATATATAGCAGAAGGATGATTCTTCATCATTCCACATTTATTTCTATGCTCATAATAATAATAACACATTGACCCTGTTTGGGTTTAAAAAGCAGGTCAATTGTAGATTGTAGATTTTTTGGTGTGTAAATACTGTTTTATCTGTATTCCTTCCTCCAAGTTTTCCTCCGCTCAAACCTCAAACTTCATAGACTTTTACTGAGCAAATACATTTTAATTCTCTCCAACATCCAAATCTTTTCGTGAATAATTGAAGTTATTTCTCATTTCTACTTTTATATGAAAATTAGAGGAACAAAGAGCTTTTCCCTTTCACCTATTATTAGGATGATTAATTAATTAAATTTACAAAGACGTCATCCAATCACTTTGATTGTGAAAATTTTGAGCTGATGCATTGTATCGTGATGAATTGGGATTAAGACGGTTCGATGCACTAAAATTGAAAATAATTGGATTCACGTACGGGAATAAAAGTGGAAGAGTTTAGACTAAATTTAAGAAGGATGAAGAAATGGAAACTATCTGGTCATTTGAGCAGCATCATCCAAACCATTTCGTGGTCAATTATTCACCTAGACTCCCAGCCTTTGACAAAGATGAGCTTGTTTTTCCTTCTCTCTCTCTCTCTCTCTCTCTACTTTGCCTCTGAACTAAACTCGGAAACCGCAGGTACTTTCCAATTTTCTACTTTCACGCCTTTTCTACCTAAAATCCTGTCTGGCAATACAGAGAAGCAGAAGTTGAAGAAGAGAGCCGAATTGGATTGAAAACCGGATGGCTTCATCTGGTTAGTGCAAGTGAAAAAACAAACGATAAATTCCAATAACGGGAATCTCCCTCCACTTTCATTCTCTCTCTCTCTCTCTCTCTCTCTGTCTGTCTCTGTCTCTCTCTGTCTGTCTGTCTCTGTATCTTTACCTCAACTTTTACAGTAGTCTACCACTGTCTACGGAAATTTCCGCTTACTAACTTGTCATTAGTCTGAAATCTAAATTTGGGAGATGGAGTTTAGACGGAAGAGAGAGTGAGCTTGGATTCCTTTATATCAGAGCCAATTTGCACAAAGTGACTGCCAACGACCTGCTACCAATCACTCGTATTAATTACCCCTTCCTTTCCCTTTCTAACCAACTCCTGTACAATTATCTTTTTAATTTCCTCATATGCATAGGAAAATTATTTTAAAATCATTCCATCCTGTTCTTTAATTATAGGGAATTGTGAACAGTTCAATTCTCCAGAGCAAAAGTCAACGAATCGCTTTATTTGGTAATTCATCGGTGTTCGGTAATTTGGTGACCATAAAAAAAAAGCCGAGAGAGAGAATAGAAATATCTGTGAAACAGTTGAACTGTTCACTAGTTGATTTACATGGACATCATCCAAAATTGGTAAAAGTAGAGTAGGTGAAACGTCCATTTGGATTTCCATTATTCAGTTCCAATTTCACACATGAACAAACTCCTGTGTGTCCGCTTCGATTTCGACTATTCCCTTATACAATTTTTTTTGGTTTCGGTATTTTTTGTGTTTCAACTTCAACTTCCGCTCATTTCCACTTAAAACAGAGGAAAAAAGGAAAGTAAAAAATTGATGGTGGATTGAGGCTCAGATATGTATACATACAAGTACCAAAAGACAGGGAAGTTGAACTCTTTATGTATTTATTTCTCACGGAATATCGTACAACAAAAGTACGATATGCGTTGAAATGAAAGGGAGAGCATTTCGAACACGCACTGAATAAAGAGTAAATGAAATGGACAAGAAACAAAAACTCGCATCAAAGTGGCAATGTTTGTGTTGTTGACCCGGAATCTCTATCCTCCCTCGCTCTTTATTCCTCTCTCTCTCTTTCTCTCTCTCACTCTTAAATAGAGACATTTCTCAATCTCGCCTCGCTCTCGCTCGTTTCTTCTGTGCTCTCTCGCTCTCTCTCTCTCTCTCTACTCAAGTCCGACCATAACCTCAGTCGGAGACAAGAACAGAAAAGTGTAAGTAGAAGTTTCTCTACATCCATCCATCTCTTCCGCATCCCATTTCCATTCCTCGCCCTGTAAAAATGTCTAGGCTCATACGTATATATACAATACTCACATTTCTACACTCTGTATTTGTACTATACAGTACTACTACTTTTCTCTATCTGTATCTGTTTTATAGTCCGGGAGACTCCATCACAAACTTTGCTCACCTACTCAGATCCGGACCGACATGCATAAAAAATAGTACCGAGAAAGTTCAGTTGAGAGTGGAGACAAGACAACTGTAGACGGTAGAAATATAAATATAAATATAAAACAAGTAGAAGCTCCCTCTTTCTCTTTCTCTTTCTATATCTCTTTTTCTCTTCCCCTTCGTCTCTATTATCTCTGTACAGGCAGTTGATGTACGGGGGATAGTAAATCGGCTTTTGGGCTCACCCACCAATTTATTCTCAGATTTTAAACCTCTCCGTTACAGTTTGAGTTTCATGTTCCTCCGATTTCCCACTATACAATACACAAATACACACTACAACTTGTGTGTCATTTCATTCAAGTATGTATGTAGGATACAGAATGAAGTATAGAGTATATAGCGTGGAATGAAACTCGAAACTCGAAGGAGATCTTGACAAAAAAATAAATAAACTGTTCCAGCTGCACATATGACAAATATACAAATATACACAAAACAACAGTCCCCCACTTTAAATCATCCATAGTCGACGAACTCCTCTCTCCATTATTTGTGTACATAATTCATCTCATGTTCAGTCTATATAATAAGATATCTCCAAATAAGATATCACAATATTTTACACTCTTTTAATTTACGATTATGACGAGAAGTTCTCGGCCCACATTCAGTTTTCACAATCGGATTTGTATATTTGTAACAATAAGTACAAATTTTGTATGTATTGTATTATACGATATATTTATGCTTCCTCATTTTTTTTATATGATTATATTATTCTTCATCTTCATCGTCATCGTCATCGTTAAAACCATACAAAACACACAATGAATCTTACTTTTTATTTAAGGAGTTTTGTATTGAGGAAGGTTATTCTCAATTTATTATTTCCCCATGTCTGAGAGTTCTTGTTCTTCAAGACTCAAGACAAAGACAAATGTGAAGAGGCTGAAGGAGTTGATATGAAATATAAAAGTCACATTTAAATTATACGCCAAGGCTTTTGCCAACAGAAAAGAACATGCAGCAGACATAGGGAAATGAAAAGGAAATGAAAAAAAAAATGAAACTGTGTTCATACACATTTTAATCCATTAGATCTTCAAATTGCAAGTTGCAGACTGCAAAACTTTTTTTTTTTTTTTTTTTGTTTTAAACAAAAATGAAACGAATAAGAGTAACTCATTCATTTTACTCAGTACTTTGTGAGTTGAGTTGAGTTGAGCGGAGTTGAGTTGAGAAGCGAGAAAGAGGGAAAGAGTTGCATGCAAAATAATCCAGTTCCAGATTTTTTGAAGTCTGGAACTTCAAAAAAAAGCCTACATACTCTATGTAGACGGAGACGAAATCTTGGACTTGCATTAGTTGCAAGGAAAATGAAGAAGACACTCGGATGTTTGTACTGTACATATTATTTGAACAAACAGACTTTGTGTACATAGAGAGAGAGAGAGAGAGAGAGAGAGAAATTGTTTTATTGGAGCTCTAAAGCGGATCTGCATAGTTTTTATTCTGATTCAAAAGTATCTGTATGAGCCATGCAGAGATTTCTTTCCTCAAGACTTTTCCCATGGCTTCCATTTACCACTTTTTCCCATTACAGAACAAGAGCAAAGTACAGAGTTTGAGACCGAAAAGTATTATGAAGGAGAAGAAGTTGAACTGCATTTTTTATTCAAATGTACGTACACTTACGATACGCGTACTTTACTTGTTGTCAAAATCCCAAGCACACCACAGCTCTGTTCTGCAACTAAGATACTTACATACAAGCTATAAATGTTCATGTGAACGTACATTCATAATATGAATTTCATATGCAAGAAATGTGCACTAGAGAAAGGGAAGAAGAGGACATTAGCCTTTCCTTTCCATTCCATTGCTATGTCTATTCTATACCTTGATATCTTTATTGAGCCAGTGAGAGAGAAGAGAGACAGTGGACGGACACTTTTTCATTGTACCATCCACAAATTCACATTGCATTACACTTTTTTTTTTTATCTTTGCATGTATCACGTGCATGCATCCCAGTTTATGATTTATATATTTGACAGGAATAAAGAATCTGTATTTTCTATATAGGTATTTTATATTAAGTGTTGCACGTGACTTTTTATTTTGTCTACGATTAATGAATGTACCAGATAAATGCAATTTCTGTGTGTATGTACATGAAAACACGTAGTGCTCTACATACATGTTCTGCTGATCGGATCTCAAAATAATATGAAATGAAACATGCACAGTGAATTTCTAGAAGGAGAGTGCCAAGCTTTTTCCCCCCTTGCTTGATTGAAATCTCCAGTATCCTCCTCCGAGAGGAGAAAAAAGAGAAACTGACACTACAGATGTATAAGCAAGTTTTTTTTTCGTTTTCCACTGAAAAATATTGTATTAAAAACCAACAAGAAACGAGAGACCTCAAATTCACATGATGGACAGTTACGACTTTGGATTCCACGTTTGAGTTTGAACTATCCACAAATATCGCATGTAAATGTAGAAAATGTGTGTGTGTGTAAATTGGTATAGGAATCCCTCAGTGATGCGGATTGGTTTTTTTTATGAAAGTGAAAAATAAATATTTGTACATACATGTTTATATGTAGAGAAAGAATAAAAATACAAAACAAAAACAGATACAAATAGACACGAGACCTAGATTTTGAAATTTCAAATAAATGGGACGGAATGAAATGACAGCCGGAGGGGAGACCTGGAAATTATGTCACATTTTATTACGTGCTTGAACACATGTTTTAACTCATTCTCCCCAACAGCAAAATTCTATATACTTTTATTATATATACATATCGTACTTTCCTTTTCCATACCTTTCCATTTCCATGTGAAACACCAAGGAAAATGGAATTGACTACCCATTATTATTTTTATTTGTACGAGAAATGTCCTCTAATTCCCTATTAAATCAAATGTAGCCCAGTTTCCACAATCATAAAAAATCCAAAGACGAAAACAAAATGCGGCCTTCAGTGCGAGGAATTGCAATTCCATTGGATGCTTAATGTAAGTGATTATTTATTGTCACTTGAAATATAATTAATATGAATTTTTTTTGTGGACTTTACAGGGATTCCTCCTCAACTTTCCCTTTCCCTATGTAACCAGACACCAACACCAGCTGACAGTCCATGGACATGGACATGAACATGGAGAGGAAAGGGACGAGAACGTCGGTGGAGGAGGGAATAAGACAAAAGCAAAGTTGAGGAAAGTGTCTCACTGCTGAAGAAGTTGAGAGGCGAGAAGAGGAGATTTTCATTATTAA
This sequence comes from Gisinianus flammeolus, assembly GCA_034699125.1. NCBI lineage: Eukaryota > Metazoa > Arthropoda > Collembola > Symphypleona > Katiannidae > Gisinianus > Gisinianus flammeolus. The sequence goes on from JAIUND010001149.1 coordinate 6,360, forward strand.
ATAGAAAAGTTTTCTGATGACCGCATGTACCTTTGGGTTTTGAATTGAATTTGGATTTAGACTTGTTGGACAAGAGTTGTCGTCTCTATTAGCTTATGGGTTTGTTTTTAAGTGTGTGACGGCGTTGACCTAAAAAACTAGAACTAAAAAACGAATGATGTAAATGATGGACTCTCTATGGATTTGGATTATAAATCAATTTTAAGTGTTTCCCCTAGACAAGAGAGAGAGAGAGAGGACGCAGGGAAAGAATGGAAATGCATTTAAAAAATATGTAGCAAATAAACACACACTTTTTCACATCTCCCAACTATACGTTCCGACTGATGTACATACAAGGAAAAGCTCCTTTGTCTCTCAAATAAATCGCCTTAATAATTTATGAAAACAACTTTTTTCTTCTTGCTCTTTGTCTTTCAAGGCTCAGTCGGAGAAAACATTGGTATTGTATTTTGCATGGACACACGTGTCAAGGTAACGTTTCGTATTTCCTATGTCACGGCGGGTTTCGTAAGAAAACCCAAACCCCTGCTTTAACAATACTGCAATACATCAGATATTTCCTCATCTCGTCCGCTCAGAGTCCGGGGTCACCTGTAATAATGGAGGATTTATAGAATATCAAGTCTCAAAACTTCTTTACACTTCCCCCGTGATTGTTTTTTCCCTTTTCCAAACTTAATCTCTAAGCGGATTTGAAATGGGAAATGACGCAGTTAAGAAAATGAAAACAATGGCTCAGAATGTTTTTGTTGTTGTCCTCACAACAAGTCCCCGACAAATCTGTATATGAACATTGAACATTGAAAGTTGTTGATGAGGGAGTTTTTAGCTGGTTGTGAGTTTGAGAACCTCCTCATCTCATGGACGTATTTATTTACAATAGGATGTAAATGCGCTGGGGATGAGAAACGGCTTAAGATCATCGTGTGTACTTTTGGATCTGGGATATTTCATGTCGACGCACGTGAATTTTTAGTACTTACATAAAACATAAAAGTACAAAACACGAAATACCGAGTGCCGAACGGCTTAGTAAAGACGGAGAATTAAGCTTCTTTTTCTCATGTGCTCGGCGTCGGCATCGTTTCTTGTCCCTTTGTCTTTTGTCTTCCTTCTACAAGGTATGATAATTAAGAATTTAATAATCCTGAACAAAACTCAAACAGAGAGTTTTCATTGAGCATTCAACAAATGCTCCGCCTTGTTTTTATTTGTGACGGTTCTCTCTCTCTCTCTCTTTATTTAAAACGAAACGTGAACACGTTCACGTCAGAGAGAAAAAGGACTTTGACCAAAAATATCCCATTTAACCTACATTATTCCAAGTGTGTGTCGTACAGTCAATAGCTCTCACTTTGCTTATCCTTTCCTCTTTTCTTTCCTTCCCTTTGCTCCCCTTGAAAAATTCGAATGGAATTTCTAGTGAAAAATGAAAAGTAAACAGGGAAAATATGTAAAATTATTTAAATTCTGGCACAACACACACACAGTGAACATGGTTGAGTTGAGTTAAGTTAGTTGAACAAAAAGGAAGGAGGAGAAAGCTTCAGGAGAGAGAGAATGTTTCATAAGCTTTTTGCTTTTCGCTTCTCCTTCCGTTTTCATATACAAGTCCAAATTCATCAGCCTTCTCAACCGTATATATATGAAATGAGATTTGAATTCTTGTGGTGAAGGAAACAGCTGCTTCTGTTCCAACTCAAACTCAAAAGATTCTTTCTGTAGATGGAAAAATAATTTTCTTTTTCATGGAAATCAACAAACCTTTTTTCGCTTTCCCCCAGTCTCTCTGTCTTCTTCCTCTTGTTTTAGAGTTGTGTTTAGTTTTCGACTTTGAGATGAGACAAATTTGTGTGTTCCTCGTGGACTTGAAAATTTTGCATTACATTTTTTTTTTTTTTGTGGATGTTTCAGGATTATGAAAGATCTAACAGCGCATTTCCGTCCCCTTCGAACATCAAAAAGTTGTTGTCCTACACACGTGCACGAGAAAGCTGATGCGGAGGAGTTGTAACGGAAACTCAAACAGAAATCGAGTCAACGGAACGAGACTTTTTAGTTGTTGGCCAACGGAAAAAGGGAAAACGAATCCTGAAACTGAGCATCAGATTATTTTATTTTGGCATGTAGACATGTAGAGTGAGGACAAACTATGTACAAAACCACCTTAGGTATCTCAATTTCAATTTCTCAATTCTCTCGTCTTGGGTTCAACAGGAAAGGAAAGGAAAAGTCTCGCTCGAGCAGATGAGATGCAGAAAACTGTTGGGAAGTGATGTAAGTTGAAAAAACTCTCAAAGAGATTTACATTACAGACACAGATTGGGTCCGAGTGAATGGAAGCAGCTTGTATAGTTGACATATGACGAAAGCTCTCTCTCTTTCTCTCTCTCTCCCCTGTATGTATTTTGTATTATTTCTATAGTGACGAGTGAGCCACACCACATGTGTTCAACCACAACAAATTTCATCATCCTCCTCAATTTTTATACTATGTACATTTATTTTACATCCCGTCTCCATCTTGTACTGCCCTACTTTGCTTTGTGGCAGTGAATTCACATTTTAAATTTCGATTATACAGTTCAACAGGTACATAATTGAAAAAATGAGGATTTACTACTTCCAATCGCTACGGAAATTTCAATTACTTGCAATTTCAAATATTTCAATTTATTTTGACTATAAATACATACAGATATTTATTATGACTCACTGAAAAAATCCTGTATTTGTTCATTTCATCACGGGGGTGGGTGGCTGGAGAAGCCGGTGTTGATTTTTCTACATTTACTCTGGAAAAATTCTAAAATTCTCAATGTTCAGATTGGATCTCAACTTGCTGACGTGGGGGAAATTCGAACAAATAGAGAACTGCATGTATAGGCATTGCAAAAGAGATAGATTTTTTCAAATCCCCCTGGACTTTTTCCTTTTGAGCCCCGGAACTGGATTTTTCCGAGCGCGCCATAAATGTACGTGGTGGAAATGAATGGGGCCTTTGGGATAGGTTCGGAACTGGAAGGAAGCAGAAGGGAACGAGGGAAACCAGACAAGAGGAGTGGAAATTGCCATGGCAGGTGTGCAATCCGCCAAATTATTGAAGGTTGTGTGGACTTGGTTCATGCCTGTGTGTAGTCCAGCCTTTTTACTTTTTGTACGATGTACTTTCTAAGGAAATTCTCTCTCTCTCTTACTCTGTCTGGCTCTTCTTTTCTTTTCTTTTCTTTTTTTGCATCCATTTCATTGAACTTTTCCCTCTAATGCAATGCTGATGCGGGTAGGAAATTCAAGAAAATCTTCTGAAAGACTACCTCAAATTGTCTGCATGAGTGTAGTTTCAGTCAAAGTGAGTTTTTCTCTTTTACAGCTCTTGCGTTTCCCCAAGTATTTTTTTTATGTAACCTCACATTTGTAGATTTGTGTGGATATATCAAAATAAATATATCAATATATTCCCGCCTCCTTTTTTCTTATATATAAAATTGCATAAGGGATAAAGGAGGCTTTTCACAAGTCTTTCGCCTTACTTCACACTTGTAATTATCTCATTTACTTGCACATCCGACTCCTTTTTTCATCCAAAAATGAAATTTCCTCCTGAGAATTCTTCTCAATTGGCATTGACCAAGAAAATCTTCAGATACATCAATATCAATTCCTTTCAATTTTCCGTGAGGCAATATTCATATTCGAGTTTAGAATTTATTATCTATAGATTCTTGGAAAGTGTATAGGGAAAACTCAATTTTGAATGGAATGAACTCAAGGTAAATTCAATGAGCAAAAAGCAACTCGAGACTTGAAGTCTTTTGAAGACAGGGACTTTGATAACATGGGAATTGTTGCGGAAGGGAGGATATATCATATGAACTATAAATATTTTAATGAGTTTTTCTCGTATAGTCAATAGTCATAGCTGGCTGTTGTTGGAGTCCATAAATTTGAAGGAAATTGAGACTAAAAACAAAATCACATTTTATTTTTATATCCTTACAATTTACAGAATGAATGATTAGAATTCTATGTGTAGTTTGATTTGAGTCTTTTTTTCTTGAATCATCGCCAGCCACAAAGATTGTGTGACACGACGAATAAAAAACCTGCCAAATGTCTGCTGTATATTTTGTACTCCTTGAGGAGTTGTGTCTATATTTCCATGTACCGTGTGTAAAGTTCCTTTAAATTAAAACAAGAAACTTGAATACAATTTTCGATTAACAAAAATCTCCTTCATCCAGTTTAAATGTTAAAACAAAAACAACATGATTTCATCTCACTTTTCCCACGAATTTTTGACGGATGAAAAAACTAAAGTTTTTTCAGTTCATTTGAATTTGGATTTTTTGAAATACAAAAATCTTTTTTTAATTCCTTAGAATTCTCTACGGAAAATATCCCAAGTGAAAAGGTTTTGTACCTTTTTTTTATGGCTTTTATCAATTAACTTGTGTGTGTGTGTGTGTGTATAGTTGACAGAATCCGAGTTCAAGGGAAATCAAAATCAAGTAGACGAGACATATTCAAGAGAATCATCGCACCGCATGTATTTTCTCTCTCTTCCTCTCTCTCTCTTTCAAGTCTGAACCGTTGAAAACAAAATGAAAACAGAGAAGTTCAAAGTACTCATTTGACTCATTTTCCTTTTAGGTAAAACGCTCATTTGAATTTCATTTCATTACATCAATTTCACACTCACTCCTGAACACTGAAATTCATTTCTGTATACACACCATTAAACAGATCCAAACTGCATGTATTTATCAACAGAATTGTAGATTGTAAATTGAATAAAAAAACTCTTTTCCCCTTTTTTTTCAATTCAATGTATCTGTATTCTGTACAAAGCAAATGAAGAAATCAACTTACGACCAATTCTGTATCCGTAATGCATTTGTCTATGTGTGTGTGACGACTCAGAAATCTTTCATGAGGAATTTATGTATTTATTTCAAAAAGCGGGTAATCAGGCTAAAATATATCTCTAGGAGCAATTCATGAGGAAAATTGAACTGAATCAGAAATTCGAATCTCGAAAATCCAGACATTGTATTTGTTTTATATGCCATTTGTACACATTTTCCATTGCACTCGTGAAAATATATAGACAAAGCGACAAACGGAGTCAGTGAACTTGGTATTTGCAACTTGCAATGCGTTATATGAAATAAAATATCTGTAAAATGTGAATTTGGTTTAGTTCTCATGTACATATATATATGGATACACTCACAACTCATATCCCAGGTTTAGAATAGAGAGAGAGAGAAGAGCTTTGCCCTCCCTCATTTTTTTGTGAGTAGGAGCCAATATGTAGTAAATATCCGTAGTAAATACGATTCGCTCCTACATGTAGAAAAAAGGAGATAAATAAATACAACATTATTTGATGTGATGGGGTGTCGTTTTTTATTTGAAATAGACTTGAGCCTGGATAAATAAATACGTAAGATACGTAAGATACACATCAACAACAGAAAGATCCTCATCCATCCTTTGAGTCCAATTGAATACGATACCAACTCATCCATCTGAAATCTGAATTTCCTTGGAAACCCTCATCGATTCCCCCCTTCAAAATTCCCATTTCCCAATTACTAATAGATTAATAGAAATCTCCTAGCATTCACACTGAACACGGAAGAATCTCGAATTTTTCTTCGGAAAAAAACCTAAACTGAACTAAACGGCTATTTGTTTTTGTTCTTTTCCTTCTCTCAAATCTTATACAGAATACAACAAAGATGACATCAAATCTTATAAAATCTATATCAAGTTTTTTTATTTCCACATGCTGCAGTCACAGTCACAATGAGGACTGTGAATCTCATTGTCAATTGTCAAGTAAAATGTAGGACATTGAGAAAATACACTTCCTTTGTGTAGTGTAACTTTAAATTTTTAACCGTCTACCTTTAGTTGACTGAATTACTCTTTCCATTTGGAAAATCCACACGTACATGGAAATTCTATTCAGTTAGTGATTTTGAAAGTGGATACCCGTCAAGTTCTTTTTCTCGTCACCATAACGAAGGTAATTCAATATTAAAGAGCGAGAGAGATAAAAAGAACTCGGAGCATCTCTTTTTACCTTTGACTATCGAGCTTAGGTGTTAGCGGGACCTATTACGCTATGTAAAAGACATTGAATCACACGACATTGAATTACATTCTCCATTTACAAGTGGAATCTTTTTCATTTTTCCATGTAAATTCAAAATAAAAGTGTGTGTGTGTGTAAAGTTTGGAGGGGCCAACAGAGCAGGAAAATGCTGGTTAATGTAATCATTATAATTCGAAGAAAAAACTGTGAGCTGTGAAACGGATCCATTTCATGGATATTTGTCCTCACTCATTTCTTTTCTGAAAAAACGAGGATCTTGCACTAGATTTCCAAACTACAGATCTTGTATTATGTACATTGTAGTTTTAATGAGTTGAAAAAAATCAAACGACATCTTTTTGAATTTTTTTGTTTCTTTCCTTTGTCATTGAGCACACGCAAAAAACGAAAACTGATCCCAATCAGAAATTGGACATTTAGTTAACGTTTCTACCTTTGATTCTCACAATCTTGCAGTGTTGAAACAGTTTACATATTTACAAATTACGTATATTTTGAACAAACGAATATTAAACAGTGGAATTTCCAAATAATTATGGTCTTTGATTCAAAATTCAAAAACAGAATACGAAGCTCGTTTTCAGTCTGATTCTCATCCATTTGGTCGTCTGCTCGAAGACAAAAGAGTCTATGGATGTGAACTAATTTGAAGTATTATGGTCTGAAAACTTGTGACTCAACTGAAACTGTCATTTGTCATCCTCTACTTACTTTCCGTACAACAGGAGGAGAGTGCCCATATGTACTATATGTACAATACAAATGGAGAATGAATTTGAAATTCAACGTACAAAAACTTGCTGTGTTTGATGTTTGAATTTGCTCGGGTTTCTCAGTAATTTCTCATTCTCTCTCCCTTCTCAGTCTACCAAATATATCTTTGTCTGGAGGAGAAAACTTCTGGGAACTCTCCGAAGTTGGAACGAAAAGGTAGATCCACGTAATTACAGTCAGTCTTTTACATATGAAAATGAAATAGACAAAAACACACACACACACACCAGAGTTACCTGTGCCTGAAAATGTAGAGGGCAACGTCACGGGAATAAATTATTCAAGATCATCCGCCGTACTTTTTTTTTGTCCTTCATCAAAAATGACGAATGACAAAGACGACATTTAAAATGTGTCGGGGAATTTGCAATATTTTTTGTGTTCACTCAACCGGATTTCGTCACCATGTGTGTTTTTTTTTTGAGAAATATGAATTAAAACCATAATATCGTAATAATTCTATAGATGTAAATCTTAAATGCAGAAGCAGCACAAAATAATTTAGCTTTAAATAATTTAATGCTCCATCGTCCACGGCTACAAGTCTCAACTCTCAAAGTATTTCTGGAATGAGCATTAAAATGCTCAACGATGATATTTCCAGTGTACAAAGTAATGGAGAGAAAACTTTGTTTATTTCAATGATAAAAAGGTTAGAGGGCCATTTCAAATTCCCTTTCCTCTCTCTCTCTCTCTTACACAATGTCTATGGCTTGGGCTCTACTGACTGTACTATCAAACGCAGATTGTTATTGGGTCATGAAGACGCCGAGGATGAGCACAAAGGAAAGTTGGTTGGTGAGTGTGTAAGCTTTGGGGGAAATATGGGAGAAAGTTTTCAGTCATGGAGTCTCTTTGGCTCTTTGGATTTCAACTTTGTGTATATATGTGTGTGTGTGTGTGTGTAAGCTGTCGCCTCTGCGGTCACGCTGGGCTTTCTTTTTTTACTTTCCCAGAGTTCATTTCACTTTCACTTCCCCCTTTTGCTTTCACTCTTCCATGTTTGAGAAAATATGTGTTTTTTTTCTTCTTCGTCTCCCATTCAAAAAATATCTGTAGAAATTTGGGGCATTCGAACAATCTGAACTCTCAGGAACAGATGATGATGATGATGATAATGATGGGGGTAATGGACAAACGCATTGAATTTCGCATGATCGTTTGATAATAATATCCAATTCCGTCGGTCATTTTTTCGATTGCTATCAAGTATACGACATGCGACAGAAAACGGAAAGCGGAAATTGCAAGTGTCGTCATAGGAATGATTTTCCATGTCTATAATGTGCCTTTCAGCCATTCCCCCAGTGCAGTGAAAGTCAAAGTTCAGTTACTGTTTGTGGCCTATATAAAATGTGGATGAAAGGATGACTGTGACTGGGAATTTTCTATTTATCTCCTTGAATTGAATTGGTTATCGTATGATTTTTTTTGTAGTTGGCACATAGAAGCTATTTTTGTAATAATAATAAAAATATGTCTCAATTGAGAAAATCCGAATTTCGGATTTCGAATGGATGAAATCTCAATTGGATTTTTTAAAATGAGATTCATTGGAAGCCATTTTACGATTCTGTCTGGGTGGGCAATCTTTGTAATCCTTTTTATTCGTAGGATGCAGAAGGGAAATGTTGAGGAGGATTTGAAAAATGTTTGAGTTGGAGTTGAAGGAGTGGATACAGACAGCAGTGGATTCAGACTCAACATTTTGTATGAGGTCGTTGCCATTGGAATTGGACAGTGGGTCACTTTTGAAAAGTCTCTCTCTCTCTCTGGCCACGGTTTCCCGACTCGACAGAAGTTGGACTCTCAGAAAAACTTGTCTGGAATCTAAATCTGTGTAGTCCGTATAGGCAATAAAAAATGCTTCCGTTTCTTCTTCTTCCTTGTGTGACTGTCTACGCGACTTTGTTCATTCGCACACACAAAAACTCAACTTTGTTTGTTCCAAAAAAAGGAAGCCGGTCAAAGACTTGTCCTCATCCTCGTTTGGTTTATTCAATGAATCATTCAATGAATCATTTGCTCTCTGTTTGTAAAGTGAAGCAGCTATTTACTTTTCCCTTTGTCTCTCACGCAGCACAAATCTTTTGTGCTGATTCAAATCGCCTCCTCAAAGAAAAATTAATGGAATCCACCCGATTACTAGAAACCTGGAGGAAGTGACAACTGACAACTTGTCCTTATTTTCTTCCTCCACTCATCGTCAGTTTTTTCTTTATACAAGGATACAGAGAAAGTTTCCCTTGGTTGTTGGTTGGTTGGGTATTTCATCCCCTCCAGCTCTCATGCATGCACATTGTCCTAATTCTCGTCCAGGTCGGGATTTAGTATATTCACAATTCAGCAGTTTTTATTATCACTTCCTTGAGAATCAATCTTCGATCTTGCTAAATACTCTTTATGCTCAAGTCTTAAGTAAGATGAATCGCACATTCTCCTAATTTCCTCCCAATTCTACTCATGACAACTTACATTCCCCAACACCAACGTTTTCCAGAAGAACACTGGAAAACTCTTTCAGAAACTAATTGAGTTCCCCCACAACTTTTAACTTTTTTCACACCCAGCCTCCAGGTGAAAAAAAACTGTAGTCTTTTTCTTTAAAAAACTTGGTCGATTTCATATACCTAATAAAATTATAGGTGCGGTTCAGACTTTTTTCGTCAGTTATGAGAAATCAATACTACAAGAAATGAGAATGACCTACACGACTTGTCTCTTAAAAAGTCTCTGTCAAGAATTATGGAAGATGAACTCCAAGGAAATCGATACACATTAAATAATTCTTGGCCATTGAATGTTGGATCTTGAGAAAGAGAAAGAAAAAATAAAAGTTTTCATGGGAACTCTTAAACTTTGTGTGTTGGGGATAAAATGACAATGCATGAAGATTAATAATAGGTAATGACCTGAGAACATGGGAAAACTCTCTCACCTTTCTTTTTCGGACTTTGGACGTTGGACTTGTCATTTATATATATAAATGAACACCACAAACAACTAACTGTGGTTTTCCTATAGCAGTAGTACAACTGAAACTATAAACATAAATCCGATCCCAACCAAAGGAGGATTCCTGCAAAGAAATGGCCTTGTAGTTGTATACTGTAGGTATTTTATATTTCTTTGAGCTCTAAAAAATACTCGTGTGTCTGGATTTTGATATAGGATTTCCCCGGTATTTTCCACCACCTACTCTGATAAATACATGGACCAAAATGGCAGAAAATCTGGGATTATTACGGAGAAAGTGTGTGTGTGTGTGTGCGAAAGAGAGAGAATAATACACAGAGGTATCGTTCGAAGGTGAAAGTTTGCTTTTCCTTGTTTCATGTTTGATGTTCGTCTTCCCTTCTTTGTCTTTGTCTTTGTCTTTGTCTTTGTCATTGCCAAGACACTGACACTGACTTGTGTGTATTTTGGACCATTTCACATCAGAGCTCCGAAGTCCATCGTCTCTGTCTTGAATCCTAATGCTTCTCAGTGTGTGTACATAGTATGTAGTAAACTTGAACCCTCCAAATAAAAAAAAACCCCCCAATCTACACAACACACAGAGAGAGAGTTCCACCAACAAACCAGCAACAGCTCAAACAATGTATTCAGATGATGGATCTTCTCTTACAAGCTCCAATGTATCTTCCTTTTCCATTTCTATTTTCTACATTCTATTTCCTCCCAACTTTTTCCACTATATATGATCAAAGTGAATTCCTATACACAAGAAAAAAAGTATCGCGAGAGGCTTGTACTTTTCTGCTTGTATTTTTGTACCCATGTACACATCTAGCTACTATTTGTATTTGTGTTTGAGTGTGTGTCGTGTCTACTGTCTACTGTCTACGGAAAAGTACAGACTTTCGATGGTGTTGGATATTTATCATATTACATTATAGTATATTTACGATTAGTATTTTGTTTTTTTGTTTCTACGTACATTCTTTGATATTCTTTTCCTTGTTGTTCGTTCTTCTTCTTCTTCCCTTTTCCTAGTGGAAAGTTTACCTACAGTTTTTAGTTTAGACACGAGATGATCGTGTGTTTTAGACTACTCGCCAAAATTTTGGGAGTAACGTCACGCTCGCGGTGTGTGTGTTTGTGTGGATGTGTGGATGTGTGTGTGTGAGGAACGTCACACGTAATATTCGTAGCTAATAGTTCACACGTACACACTAAGTTTGCTCAAGACTGTTTTTCCATGTAGGTAGTTCACTATACATATATTTATGATTTAATGGAGATACGTTGTAGGAATGGGGAAGATGTGGAAGATATCCATATCCGTATTTTGACACAGACACACCCAGGCATTTTACAGACATACACAAACACACACACACAAACACACGAGACATTTGACATGATCTGTAATAGTATCAGCATATCTGTGGAAATACTTTCTTATCTTTTGGTATTTGATATGAGGAGAAATTGTCATATAGTGATAGGGAATTTTTTTCGGTAAAGAAATAAGCTCTAGAGAGGAGCTAAGAAAAAAAGTGAAAACGTGTCAAGTATTTTGGGGGAAATGGAGAAATTAAATACCTGATGATACTCTGACTTGGCTTTTACCCCAAGGACCTTGAAAATGAACGACAATTTGATCTGTTGATAGATACAGATACTTTCATTGATATTGCTATAAAGAATCCCTTATTACTATCTTGAAGAGTCCAAAGTCTACACATATCGCTCTATGTTTTCTTTATGATTGCTGCAGATATACAGCAATCATATCATTTTTTAAATCATCACATGAAAGTGAAAAGTCTGTCAACTTTACAAGCGAGACTTTCCCCATTTATTTTTTCGGGATTTGTTTTGAAACGTTTGAAATGTTTGAAATGTCCAAACATTTTGTTCTTCTGCCATGTAAAAAATGAGATTCAATAATTCGTAGGTGACGAAAGAAATGAAGGTTTTAGTATCTGATCTCATTTGATTTGATTTGATTTGATTTCTTTAATGATTTTTGTGTCAATCGATGATATTTTGATATGTGAAACGTTCAATATATACATTTAAATCTCCAAATCCCCTCGGTCATAAAGAAAAAAATAAATCAAGGACAGAAAGGACAATTTTGATCTAGATAAAAGTTACAAAAATAAATCTTGTACTGACATTGAGCAATACAGATGAAAACAAAGTGCAGATAGTGTACTATTTAAGAGGAATTGCAAATGAAAAAAAACCATCTCTAAATGTCTGAATGAGAACTTTCCCTTTACCTTTACCCAGTTTGTTTCCACTTGCACTGAATGGAGCAGAGGAAATCAAAGGAAAGATAAATGCAGAAATGAAACAACATGGGAATACTGAAAATAACTTGGATTTTGTGCAATAACTCTTGCACCCACTTCATTTTATGATGAATGTCCAATGAATCGGAGGATTCCCGCCAAGAACTTGAAATCTCAAATGTACATTACATTAGAACAAAATGCATTACATTACAACTCTCAACTCTCACAAGTCACCAGATTTCTCATTTCACACACATCACATACACAAAAAATACATTAGACAAAATATCAAAATACTTAATATATCAAAAAAAAGTTTGTCTCAATGTGATGCGAGATGAATTTCCCTTTGGATTTGGATATATACATGTACATAATAAAAACAACCGTATGAAAAGTGAAAGTAAAAGGATGATTTCCAAAGTTCAACATGCTCGATAAATCACGCTAAAAACCCACATCCAACTTACTGATATCTATCGTTTGTCCCTACACACTTGGATATATTTCCAAAACCCAAATGACAATTGACAATTTCTTCTCAATCTGGACAGGAATTACATATACCAATTATACATTAAAACCACGTGTACCTATTTCCCCTCACACACAAACAGAGTAAAGAAAATTTGTTCAGCTTTTTACAATTCACAATTAGCTTTCTGAGAATTCCATTAACGATCCCAAACAACTTGTAAATTCACGACAAAGTCCTCGTGCTATGTCAACTAAATTCTCGTTTCTCGTGGGGATTTGGTGTCATCTCTCTAGCTACTTTCACTCAATTCAATACAAAGTGATGTACATGCATGTAATTGCCCATTTTCCATTACAGTCACAGTCAAGCTCTTCAAAAAATAAAACCGTTCATTTGATATTCACAGTCGTCGTCGGGGTGAGCTTAAAATGGGAAGACAGTTGGGAGTTCCAGATTAGTCTCGTGTAGTTTCACGGTACTTGCCAATGTCAAGCCGTTGAGTATGTGTGTGAGTGAGTGTTTGTCTGATTTCTTGGAAGGCGTTATAAAGAAATTAATTCTCTTTGGTTGTACAGCCGCGTTTGTTTGTTATGAAATGATGTCGTTCCACTTGTACATAGTAAATGGAGACTTATTATGTACGATGACGTGAGTCAATGCAAATGTGTACACAATCATCTACTGGAAACTAGAGAAAGAGAAAGAAAGAGAGAGAGAAGTAGATGCACATGGCTTGACGTGAATGAATCAAGTGATGCATATGGGCGTGTTGTTTTGTGCATGTTGTTTTGTGCATGACAGTAAAAATGAAAGTGAGACTTAAAGTTTAGATGACATTTTCAACCGAAATCCACTCGGATCTGAACCACACCGAATCCAGAACTAATCGTACAGAGTGAGAGTAGATTGCTACAGCAGTATGTAGCAACAGCAACAGCAAACGCAAAAGCAAAAGCAAATTTCCCAACCAAAGTATTTGAGTCTTGCATTTATGTCCACACAGATTACAGATGAATGTGTGTGTGTGTGTGAATTGTGAAGCCGAAACCAATTGGAATTTCTTCGGAATTTGACTCTGAATATGAGTGCTGAGGACTTGGGAGACTTGAGAAAACTTGTATGATTAATGATATGTTGCTCAATTCTACCCGTGACCGCGAAACGCCACCGTTAACCTACTTTGAATTCAATTCATCGTTCTTAGAAGGAGAGAGAGAGGAGAGAGTACGAGGGAGAAAGGGAGAGCGAGAGAAGCAACATTTACATTTTACATGTATCCACACTTCTTCCCATCCTTTTGAATGGTCATTAATTTGATCCGTTCACATCGCACACGATCACACACAAACACATCCACATCCACATCCACCACCAACATCATTTTCTCTCTTTTCAATATCAATATCAAATATCAACACGCTCTTGCTCTCGCTCTCGCGCACATTGGTAAAAAAAACCAATGTATGTGATGTACTCATCATAAACTCAGTGGTTTTTTTATGTACACACTTATCAAGTAAATTGATCCATCATCTCAAATCCAGGACCAAGACCAAGATCAAATCTAACCCAAAATCTACTTTATAATGCATGGAAAATCCCAGATTCCAGAATCTCCATCTTTAATTCAATACGTGCGGATCTCATCTTGTGAATTGCATGCCTATTTTGAGATTGGACTCCATTTCACTTCATGAAGTTTTATTTTATTTTATGATGAGGTCAAGTTGTCTCATATTTTCAAATTTTCACCGAAATCCCTAGTTTCTTCTACAGATACTTCCCACATATCTAGTTTTCTCCCTCTCAAATTACCATGTTGTCCACGAGGTTAAAAGATGTTGTTTAGCTGGATATTTCTCGACGACCAGCGAGTTCAAAGTCCTATTTATTGCTCCAAAAAAAAGACACTTCAGATTAGCCATGAGCAGCAATATCTGTTGGGAACTGGCGTAAAAACAATCGGCTGTGTGGGATAAAATGAAAATCCAAATACACACTAAATTGCTTTTCTTTCTCTCTCTCTTTCTTTCTCTCTCTCTCTCAACTAAAGCTGAGCTCCTTCTTCTTTATTTTTCTCTTTCTCGCTTCACGAGCAGAAACTTTGAGAAATTCACCTGGAAATGAAAGGCCAAGAGCCATTTCAAAGCTCAAGAAAGTTTCCACCATTAATTATGTAGACCTTCTTCTTCTTCTTCGTCTTCTTGGGATTATGGATTACAACGATATAAAACTGTACAATATTGATAAATGAGAGCAACGTAGCACTACAATTAAACTACACACATTCATTAAAGTATTAAAGTCCAGACAATTTAAAGTTTCCAACTTTAAATTTCAAAATGATGAATCCCTCACCACCAAAACTCAAGGGAAGACAGGGAAAATGTGTGTGTAATTTCATAATAAAAGGAAAAACAGGCGGAAAAGGGGGAAATGACGAAAATGTACTCCAGGTAAATGAATACATACATAATGTGTTTGTGTGTGTCTGTTGCACTAGAAACGTTTGAGCAAACATTGGAGTAGTAATACTTTACGGTATTTAAATGACATGTATAGTTTGTAAGTAAGTACAGGGAGAAAGTCCTTGTGCTTGACTGAGTAAACAAAGTCGTCCAACTAGCGACTACCGGTGTTTTGGAATTTGAAATTTGGATTGCCCATTGTTCAGCGTTCCACATTGGCTGTGAGTGGATGTTTTGTGTGTGTGTGTGTGTGGATTGTCGATTGAGCAGGGAGGAGTTGTCAGCAGTCAGTGAATTGTTTACACATAAATTGCATTACCGTTTTAATTAGAATTTGGGAAATGAGAAACACACGCTCTCTCTCTCTCGCTCTGTCGTGTTTTCAAGAGCTTGAGCTATTCAACGTGAGCTGGATTTTTCTAGCATCTTCTATCTGTACTAAAGCTGACTCCATTATGTACATTATTTGAATGACAATATAGAAAAGAGATAGCGGGTAAAAATGGCCCTCAGCTCTCTATGTGTCAATACGACCACAGTCTTCATCATATCCTATCGTACATAGTACGAATACAAATTTTCACTTGAGTCAGTCCCAGTTGAGTGTTTTTCGTATTTATTTATTTCGCCTTCACCGAATTTCAAGCTCAAATTGAATTGAAATGAAAAAAATACAGGAATTTGTCAGATGTACAGATATTTCTTCCCACATTCCCTGACCATGAGATCTAGGGAATTGTAAATAATGACGATTTCACACACTCTCACTTTTGAAATCAAATATCAAATCTACTGTAATTATACACGCACAGTGTGATTAATTAATTAATTTCCATTCAGGAACGATGAGTGTTTTTGGTTTGTACCGCATCCTAAATGTATTCTGTATTCTTTCTTCTTTGTCTGGGAAAGAAAAGGCACATTTTTGTCAGTTTACAGCTGGTAAGATGGATGAAAAAAAAACGAGTCTGTTTGTTGGGTTTAGGTAATTAGTCGCTGGGATGCATAGCCTTGAGATAATGAATTAAATGTGTCTTCTGGTTGTGACTAAACTAAATAAATAAATAAAAAATACAACATGGCGAGCGGGAATCCTTACAACCATTTTATTTCTTATGCATAAAAGATAAAAGAAGACAGGAACTGAAGTTGTTGTTGTGTTTACTTTTCATTTCAAGGGTGGGAATTCCTTTTGGAAATACTCATTAGAAATATACAGAGAAACTCTACGTATTGTTGTTGTCTGGTAGTCAATGAGAGTAAGATAAATGAACATGAACTGATACATTGGAAATAGTCATTTCCTATAGTCGCCGTCGTCGCTCAAAACTTAAATTCAATGTACAAAAGAGCAATGGTTTTGTTTGCGATTGTGAGGCGGTGAGATGGTTAGAAGAATCAAAGGAAATTTACTTCCTTGTCGATCTAAATTTATAGTGGAATTCCAAAGATAGACAGACGACCCAATTCCAAACTGTCAACCTGCCTTTTTTTGTCCTTGAATTTGAATTTGAATCGGAATTCCAATTTACAAATCCGGATTTTTTTTTGAATCAGAGTTCCACACTAAAAAAAACTATTTTAAAATTAATTAGTTTTTTTGTCATGCTCTCCCTCAAAATCGAGTTAATGTGGGATTTGATAGTTTTCTGTCATTAACATCATGAATATAGGAATAAACATTGGACATGGGACACTAAAGCGCCGGAGCAGTAGTAATTATAATGATCATCCAGAGAGCCATAACCTTCGTAGTTTCTATGCGTACATTTCATGAACAAACAAGCATAAATGATTGTTTTTTTTACTGTGAACAACATGAAAGAAGTACTTTTGGTAAGCTTTGAACTGACTATTAATAGTATTTTAATATCATACAATTGACAAGGAGATTAAACTAAGCGGTTTACCGTTTACATGCAAGTTGTCCTGAATAAAACGAATAATAAACTCCATATTTTCTGTGTACCTTCATTAACAATGGGGACAAACAAACAAACAAGTTAAACGTATGCCTATAATTTAATTAAGCTAACTTGACCCTCGTTGACTGCTGGGGGCTGTCTTTACAATGTAAAAACAGAAAAGCAGAAAAGCAGAAAAGCAGAAAAGCAAAAAAAAAAAACAAAGAGCAAGGTCGTAAAGTAAAAATAAATACATCAAAACATACTCCCAATTTTGAAACATTTTACAAACAAACATTTAATGGTCATAATGAACACAAGCTTTTGTTCAGAATTCAGAAAAACGAAATACTAATTCAATTCTCCAGCATTTTTTTCATCATTATTTCCTTTACAATCTGACAAACAATGCAACATTTGTTTTTAATTTCTGTAGAGTCGTCTTGAACAACCAACACTGAAATTGAAGAATTAAAGTGTAGCTGTTCCCTGTTCCGCAAAAATGTCAGTTCAATCAGAACCGAGAGAGAAGATTATTAAATCAGGTAAAATATATGAATATGAATACGAAACTTGATTGAATGTGTGGTTTACGTGTCGTACGTACAGATAGTATTACATATATGATATTGGATTTTTTCCTTTGACTTTTTGAAGCTCACGCAAGTCTAATTTTGCTTTCATCAAAAATAATTTGTTCATTACCTCTCCGATGACTCCGATCACCTTTTTTCCCCATCCATTCCGTACTGTAATTTCCCTCGGACTTGCACATTCACATTCACTCTTTCATACTCACGCTAGTGCTTTTGACTTTGTATATAGAAACTGAAGAAGCACCTTCCTCAATATGACCTAATATCAAATATCCTATACAAACTACACAGCTAATTCTACAGACATGTACGTACATATATCCCCGGCAAAAAAGAATTACGTTTATCCAATAATAGCCCAACTTCAACTTCAAATGTGAAATGAAAATGAAAGCGAAAACGAAAATAAAAATCGATTTCCTTATTCATAAAGTACTCACTCGTCAGTGTGTCCATCGTCCATTCGTTCATTCGTTCGTTCGTTCACTGTCCACGTTGACTAACTGCCCTTTATCATATAGTTTTTTCTATTATATTTGAAAAGTAGTCGTCGTAATATAGTCGTAAGACAAAATGTCCCAAAATAAAAAAATGAGACGATCGTATAGTACAGAGTCCGTCCGTCCGTCCATGTGAATGCGAGTACATGACATGAAAATGTGGCATGTCAGTCGGTCATATTAATAATAATATACCTGTTTGTTTCTAATTTCTATATGGACATGTCCCAAGCTTGCTTTGCTATCAAAAGTACTCATCACATGTATCGTCTGACTAAACTGGCCTGGACACAGACACACACACACAATTCCTGACTTTCATTCTCTCCGCCTGTCCTTACATGTGTTTACATAGTCTCATTTTTTTAAATTACCCTTTACGATTACTCTTGTACTTTTTACTACAGTCTTCATAGTCTCATTGTTCGCAGATAATGTTCATTGTATGTATATACACAGCAAAAACTTGCGCTCATTTTCATTTATACGATATTTACCGATGTGGATTAGTTAATGGGCAATAGAGACAGATAGTTTCTCTAGCCAATCATCTGTCATATATATGACTTATATACAGACATGTATACTATAATCATTGTAACTAGCATTATTATCGTATTTAGTATTTCATACGTACTCATTTCATATTGTGTATTGTGTATATATTGGCCAAGTCATTAGAAAATTCCAATGATTATCTCATGACATAAGTATATTCACATTATTTTCAATATTGAGTCCCAACATGCTCCCAAGTTCTATGCGAACAAAACAATTTTTTAAGTCATTTCCCCGTTCTATATTGCCTTCTATTTTTGTGTGCATACAAGAAAAAGCGATTAAAATTGTAAACAAAAACATCACAAACATTGTGGAAGAGCTGAAAATAAAACTTTGCGAATATTTTAGAAATACAAATATTAGTTTTTTCCTTCAAACTATTTGTATAGATGGAATTCAATCCAATGTGAAATTCTCATGCAAGGTGGTTGACAAGAGGAAAAAATAAAATAATATAATATATTTCATACATACATAAATATAACCATTCAGCAGTGTTTTTATGGTTTGAATTTCATTCACAAGCCTCAAAATAACTCAGTCTCATATAGTCTCAGTTCCGCTTCGTGGAAAATGTCTCCATTTAAGACCATTCAGAAAAATAAAAAGGAGTGATAATGACGATAAGATTTCCAATTTTAGTTCTTTGTCCCAGTTTCCTCCCTCCCCCCCCCCCCTTTTTTTTCTTCTGTGTATATCTGATGACGATTCCCCTCTCTCTTTATATTTCGTATTATTATTAGTCTACGGATATTCAGGTCATTCGCCTCGAGAAGGAACAAAAGATGAAACTTCAAGTGAAAGTTACAAGGGAAAAAAGAAGAGAAAGGACAGAAAAGTGAGGGAATGAAAAAAAATATGTATACTGTATACATGCAGTGAAAGCTTGGGACAAACCCATGGATTTTTGTACCCCTATTAAATTAAACATTTCCACATTTCTTTTCCTTATTTCTTATTCTCATCTCTTGCTTTGGAGTTTGAGGGAAAAAACCTGAATAGACTACGATGTATACCAGTCAGTACATATCTGTAGATATATTACATATAACCACCGCACAGTACACATTATAGAGATTACCGCGATACGAAGAGATGTTACGGGGAGAAAAGACAGGATAATGGCTAATGGCCACTGTAATGTAATGGCCGAAACAGAAGACACACACAAGAAGAACACGAAGAAAGAATAAGAAAAAGAGGTAAAATGCTCACAGTGTAATAATATAAAGAATGAAGAAAGGACGACGGCAAACTCTCAGAGTGATATAAACTTGTAATTTACAAACTTTTCTCACTTTTACCTCAAATTCACTCGCTTTCTCTCTCACCAGCGTATAATTGCCATTTTGCCTCTGTTTCGTGTTTTTTTCTCCGTCGGTTGTTTCCGCGTGAGTATCCAATTCTGAATTCATAACCCATAATAAATGTACAAAATGAACTGGCCTTACTGGAAAAGAGGAAACCAGGCCAAATTTCATTTTTATTTTTCCTCTTATATATATCCATATATATCAATTTCAAATGTATATAGATACTTCCGCATCTGTATGAACAAAGAAAACGGAGATGGAGAACAAAGATCATTTTTTGTGAGCTATAATTACGCTTTAGAGCTCTGTACGATCACATAAATACAACACCTAATCAAATTTAGTTGTGTGTAGATTATTGATTATCGTCGTCGTGTTAATACAAATTGAAGCTGACTTGTCGTAACAAGTCATCATCAAACCAGTATTCGTTATCTCACATCGAGTCGAATTGCGATTGCAATAATGTGCAATTGCACATTTTTTTTCCTCATGGGATCGCAGAGAAGAGATTGCACGGTGTAGAAATGCCAGAAATGTTCCATGAAATGGGATAAAAATCTGAGCGTTTTTTTTTGTTCTTTTGTGGCTTGATTTCTTTTCATATCTGTATGGAAACGGATTGAAAGGGGAGAAATCCTCTCTCAGCTTGTGGGCTTTCATGATTCACTCGGCCGATGATTCAAGCGGCCGATGGAAAAATGAATGAAATATTTCCTATGGATGATTGTGGAACAATTAACAAGCGGGTATGATTTCCCGTGACTTGACGTGTAATTGAAATTAATGAATGACACACAGAGAGATGGAATTTCTATTTGAACTCTGAACTTAATCGCCCTAATCGCATTAATCGCAACATGAAAACTGAAAAGAGAATATTCCCCACTTGAGAACTTGACAGAATGTATAATGGTAATAAAATTATCCACATTTATTTATGCATTTACTATTATGTGAGCGGGAATTCAGAGTTTAAGATGAAATCAGAGGAAAGAGAGACTTGAGAGGAATTGAGAAAAGTAATCATGGTGTAAGCTGCATGGAGTTTCCACTCTCACCATCACACTTTAAGACTCTCTCTCTCGAGCAGAGTGGAAGGTTTGATCTCCCATGGAGACAAATTTCCCGCAGACCATTTCAACACAAAATACTCATTTACTTTACACAGAATGAAAGCGGATTGCAGGTGATCTTATCATTTGTAGATTGTGGTCTACTGAAAGAGTGTGAAAAATGGTGAACTCTCTCATTCATTCATTCAATTCATTCATTCATTCATTCATTTTCTATTATTATTATTATTATTATTATTGTACTTTCTTGTCTGCAAATTACGATTACGACATCAGTTATGAGTGCAACTGCGCTTTACGAGCAATCAAAAATGCATTGCAATCGCTCATCTGCTATTGTTGAATTCAGATTATGACAGAGACGAAATCTATATGAAACCAATGTGAAACAAAATGTGAAAATTGAAATCTCTCAAATCTGAGGATAGCTTGAAAATAAATTCAAAGTATTGGGAAAAGAAATCCCATGCAGTTACTGGAAGTAAAGGTAAAAATCCGACACCGTACTTACTCAGGAATCTCAGAAATATTATATTAGTTTCAAGGGAAAGGGTTCAAGCGAGATGGGAAATGTCTGGTGTCAAATTCAGTTTGAATCTCGACTAAATTCTTCTCTCTTTGGAATTTTTGTGTAGTTGTATAAAGCATTGATGTGGATCTTTCTCCTTTTTCTGAAGCTATATATATATAAGAAAAAAAAGTTTTTTTGTCGAGACAAGAAAAGAAAGAAAGAGAAAGAGAAGGAAGAGAATTTGAAACTCTCTTGCATACAACTCAAGGTCTCTCTCTCTCTTCCTCTCTGTTCTGTTCTGTTTTTTTGGACAAAACTCTTTGCAGTTTCCGTGAACTGTGCACATGGGTCAGTGGGAGAATCACATTCAAGTTTCAATCATTCCTCCTTTCCTTCACACAACTCGCATGCTGTCAAAAGCAATTGTTCGGATATCCCGTCTGTATACACTCACAAATTACGCTCAAGTTTGTTTCTTTTTCTTGGGAGAAGCCGAGGAAAAAAATCGGCTCTATATTATCGTCTCTCTTCTCATATTATTTTACAATGGGATTCTATCTCTGTCTTGTGTCCAATTTCTCTGCGCTTTTTTCCGGGTGAAGTGAATGAAAGTTTCAGGGTCAATCTAGAATTTAAGGAGAAGGGAAATGAATGGAATGAATACAAGATCAATTTGACTCGTTGCACCGGGTCATTCTTTATACTTTTTTTCTATTGCCTTTTCACATGGGATTTGCTTCTCGGAATTTCTCATCATCTATATTTTTTTGAATGATATTGCCAAAGAAAAAAAAGGAAGTTATCGAATTTGAAGTTCTTCAATTGTATTCGACATTGAAATATTATCCAGCCAACTTAAAAACTTGAAGTCAAAATAACACAAATACGATATAATATATATAAATGAAAACAAAATGTTCATTTTTAGGAATAGAAATGCATTGATGTACTGCGTAATTTAATTTAACATGTGCACACTCCGTCTCATTCTATTTTTAAGTATGTACAGGTGAAATATTGATACTTGTGTACAGTCTCCTTGTGTAATAATGATTGTGCACTCACAATTTCTCAATGACATCTGAACGGCTCCTTTAAAAACAATTAGGACAATTTGCCAGAACGAAGCGAGAAAAGTGTGGGGATGAGTGTGTCTGGAAATTACCTCATTGTAATAAGGATAATAATAAGTACAAAGTCAGAACCGCTGCTTTGTATTGTACTCAGTATATTTTCGGGTAATTAAATCCGTCTTTACATAAATTTAAATTTACACACACACACACACACAGACACAGTTCCGTTCTAATTCAACGTTCAAGTCCCTTCCTCTTGATTTTAGGGCAATCGTAATTAAAAATGAATTTCCTCTCCGTCAAGTCCATTATATAATCGCACTATAAATAGAAGTCTTTTAGGTATTTAATGTTTAATGAGGGGAAACCTTGCGATAAAAGACGACAGCTTAGTGGACTAAATATCTGAATATCTATCCGAATACTTTCACAACTGATTCCCTAGTGACCCTTTGTTTTCCTTTCCCCTAATTTAAATGATGAACTTTTCAAAGCTTAATACCTGTAGTTTGACTGTTTGAGGGATTAACGTGCAAAGTTAAATTTAACCACATTCTTGAGGTAAAACATTCAAATGTCTCTCCAGTCTCCAGACAAAACCATGAATTTCTCATTCCCAGTAGGTCTAATCGAACCTTGAAACTTGAAAATCCAGCACAATAAAGTTTTCCTTGGCCATTTCTATGTACTTTCTATACTTTTTTTCCTTTTTGTTTTTTTTTTTTTTGCAAATTGATGCTGAAGCTGGAGCTCTTCTACTTTGTATAGGACTCTGAAGAAAAAAAAACATACAAGAAAAAAAAAGTTTTCAATTCCCTAAGTATTTCCATCAGCATCACCGCTCACCGTCTTTGTTTCCATAATGAGTTTCCATCAGACTCAGATTTAGATAAGAAATTAGTTTGGAACATTGGGAGTCACGGGCTATTAAAGAAAAAGTAAGAAGAGAGAGAGAGAAAGAGAAAGAGAAAGGGAGAAAGTGAAAAAGAAAAAAAAAGAAGAAAAGAGAATTTCCAATGTCGAACTGTCCCAACTCTTCATTTGTTCACCCACAAAAAACACTGAGTGCAATGCGAACGCATGAAAACATATTGAGAACTCTATGGGCTCCATGTACTTTGATGTCATGTTTTGATGTCATGTAAAGTGGTGCATGTCATTGACAATCCTTTCCTTTCTTTTCCATTCCTTCGACATTCGACATTCGACATTCGACATTCGACATTCGTTCGTTCGTGTAGTCTGTAAAGAAGCCATGTAAAAAATACAAGAGAAATGGAAGGAAAATGTGAAGAAACTGTGTGTGTGTGTGTGTGCGTGTGTGTGTGTGTACAAAAGTACTCGACATAAGTTGAGCAAGGGAGAATAGAAAGAGTCATTGTGCTGTTACTCAATTAATTGAAAAAATCAGGAGCAGATAGAAAGAGAGAGAGGGAGAGAGAGAGAAAGAGACGAGTATTTCAAAAGTAATCAAGACAATCAAAATTATTCAACGAGACTCAACTGTCTAATATAAAATATTCCTTTTATATGATATTTCCGTAATTAAGCGTTGAATAATTAAAAAACTAATTAATATGGCCTCTACTGATAACAAATATCATGGGGAAAAGTTTTAAAAAACTCTAACTTTAATACATTTTTTATCCGTCAACCGTATGAAGTATAAAAAACAGTCAAATGCTGTGAGGCTGTAACTCAAGAACTACAGATATTGAATTGACGATGGGTTTACGGGGTTCGTGATAATTACATTTTATTTATTTAAGAGAACATTAAGTTATTATACAGAAATGCGACTCTACGCAGTTTATTTGGGCACGTCAACGGACTCTGAATTTAATTCTCTCTTCTCTCAATTAAAATAAATGTGGGACCTCAAGCAGTAGTGTGTGATTACTGATAAAATCCAGATAGTTTTCAGATTGATGCTCAATTTCCAAGATTTGCAAGAAGCCCCAGTGGATGGGAATAATTTGAGTCTCTAATGATAAACGATTAAAGGCAACGAGGGAAGGCGTTTTCTGTAAATATAGGTACTTTCGTCCGTATTTAAATACAGATAGTCAAATCCATTATCCATTAGTCAGTAGGAGCACTTGAAACCGACAACAGGGAAATACCAAGAAGTAAAAGTAGGCATCACGACGCGCGAGTCATCACTAATAATTTTTAATTTGATTGAGAAAGAGAAACGAGAAACTGAATTCAACTCACATCTCTTTCAAATCGAAATTGAAACTAGAACTAGAACTAGGGAATCCCCTGGCATTTTTTTTGTCTTCACAGTGTTTTTTCTTCTCCCTTCTTCAAAATGGTTTCAAGGTTTATTGATATTTTCTTTTTTTGCTTCATTTCATTTCGGTTCAAATGGCTTATTTTAAATCGCTTACTCTCTCAATCAGTCTGTATTCAACTCAACACACACAGCTGGCAGTCTGTATCTTATATACAGTGCGGATTATAGATATTCTAATCATTTTATTAGTGCATTCAACATTTAATGTTAGTAAAACGGCTCCAAGTCAACTTTGTGGTAACCCCCCCCCCAAAAAATGATTTTCTTCCCACAAAATGCCGTTTCGACGACATCTAAATGACTCAAAAAATCACATTGCTAAATACTCACATTGCTTTATCAGACTTAATCTTTCCACAACCTCTTAAATCAGTCAGCTTCCCCCCTGTGAATAATTAATTGAATAATTAGCTCCAACTATTCATAATTCCGGATTTGAATCTCAAACGTCTAGAAATGATTGTCAGTGGACATGTTACATATGTACGAAACCAGTCTGTTCATTGTGAATACATTCCGTTCTAATAGATTCCTTTCAGATTTCCTTCGAAAATATGGATCCGGGTAATAAAACACGCTCGTTTGTTTTCCAAAAATGTAAATCCCAACCTACCTTTTCCTTTTCTTCTTACAGTACAGTCTGTACAGTATACAGTAGTGGGGTTTCTTACAAACTATTATTATTAGTCAAAGAAGTCTCGACGACATTGAATTCAAATGTGAATTCACGATTTGGACGAGGAAATTGAATTGGAAGGCACTAAAAAGCTCCGAGAGCAAACCGTTTGTATATTAATAGAAATGGGTTGATAGAATATATACATATGACGATTTGATGAAATTCTCTCGAGGTTCGTGAAGGACAAAGGACACACGAGAGAGAAGAATCAAAGAACCAAGAAAATGTACAATACGATAAAAAAACAGCCAATACTATAGCTTTTCTCTTTCTCTGTGTAAACTGCTTGTGAATACATTTGTATTTCCTATTTGCTCATAAATTTGTCCATTTGTCTCTTACTGTCATTGTCATTGCATGGTATGCTTACACCTCGTCACCCAGTCTGCCTTTCTCCATCTTCTTCAATACCAAATGGTCGATAACTCTTGTCCACTGACATGTGACCATCCACAATTCACAATTCCATAATTTAGCGTGTGTAATTTGGAATATTCGAAATTGCCGTTTGACTCGCCAGTCAAAGCAAAAAGACAAAAAAAAAAAAACCAAAATACATAATACAAAATTCAAAGCCAATAAGTGGATTTCTTGGCTATTGATTATACATATTGTACACTTTAATTAAATTCCTATGCATGCACTTACTATCCATTTTGTATGGAGCTCCTGGCTCAAAATTCGAAATTCGAAATTCAAAATACTACCAAGTCGAAATAGAAATGTCAATATAAAATTAGAATAAAATCGTCGAGACTGAGACTCGCCCAAGAATTTTATGTACATTGCAGTTGAAAGTTGCAAGTTGTAAGGAAAATGTGTATACCTATAGTATGCAATGACTATGTAAAGGTCCACAGTGAGACTGTAACATGGATGAAATATCATAATATTTATTTATGGGACGAAACTTGCGTAAAGTGACGCTCCGCCAAGCTCCTTTTCACAATCAGTCGTTGTCATTAGGTATAAATACAAATTTCCTCGCTATTTTCCTATGTACTTTTTATACTTGAGAGGCTCAAGACTCGAGACTCGAGTGTGGATGTGGATGTGAAATGTGAATGTGGCTGTACCTTCCGCAATAATCTCTTTCTCTCTCTCTCTCTCTCTCTCTGTCTCTCTCGCTCCATCTCACTTGCTATATTTTTCATTGGATATTTGATCCGAGAATAGAGACCATGAGCATCATGTAAATAGTGAATTCAATGCCTATCCCTATGTGTAAGAACAAAGTATGAAACGGTAGAGTTGTATATCCCATCCAATCTATTTATACTGTCAAAGTTGGCCCTCCATCGTAATGTAAAATCTGCAATCTACAATCTTCCGTGTGAAACTTCTCTCTCTCTCTCTCCCTCTCTATCTCTCTGTCTCTTCCTACTACAGATTCACCGTGTGTACATTCTCAAGATTGAAATGTCTCTCTCTCTCTTTCTTTCCCTCTTTTTCTCTCTTTCAAGCCTTGCAGTTTGTTTTGACTTTTCTACTGTACACAAAAATCATGTGTACGATGAGAGCTCTGATTCATCTCTATACAGAAAATACAGAGGAGGAGAGACAACAAGGAAATTCTTCTTCAAATTCGTAGTAAGATCTTTTAAGCTATTTCCTTAATGCTTCCTTTACAACTCCAACTCCAACTCGAACAACATTTTGCATAGAATTCTAAATTACACGGGAGAGAAAGAGAAACAAGAAACGGGCGGATTTCGTCTTGGTAATGTTATGTTCATCAAGTCGAGAGTCGATGAGAGGATGACGAGCTTTTATTTAATCTGGTACTTGTCATAACATTTCCCCGTGTTTTGTACGAGAGGACTCCTCCAGAACTACAAAGTTTTTTTTGCTACAACTATTCATTCAATCTTCAATGTTTGTCGTCATATAGGCATAGGGAAAGCCAAACGCCTGAACTTAGTGTATTATACATTATACTAAGATATACTATACACTGATTGTGAGTCATTAGTCATTGAATAATATTGTTGGAGGTGAAAGAAATAGGATTTGTTTTTCAAAGTCTTTCCATACAGAATGAATGAATGAATGAACAAGCTTGAGACTTGAGAGACTTCTCTGAATCTGAATGCACACAGTGAGAAATATGATCTCTCTCTCTCTCTCTCGCTCTGTTTTCTATCCATTAGTTGATGGTAGTAAATTCAGTGTCGGGAAAAAAGACAAATATTGTCTGTGAAGCAGTTGAAGAAAAAACATATGGATATTTTTTACACGTTGAAATTGAAATTGAAGTGCGTATGCCTTTGACAGGAGAGAAAGAACAAAAGTGACGAGCCAAAAAGTAAGCTGACGTAGACGATATTATTATTATTATTATTATAATAGTCAATCTGTAATTACCATCAGTTTAACATTTCTAAATGCAAATCCTCGTGGAGTTCAAGGTAATTTTGACTAAGGCTAAGGCTGAGGCAGTCCTTTTACCTTGTCAATTCTCTCACATGGGCACACAACTCAAATGAGAATGAGTAACACCCGAAGCAAACTTTAAGGTGCTTTAACTTTAGATGCAGGTAATTATTGAAGGATTTATCTTACCTTTGGCATGTTCAAAGGACTCCATTTCCACCGAGTGACTTCGCCCTACTGATAATTCTGTATTGCCGTTGACGTCCCGGGTCGTCACCAACGCTTCCATTGTCTCAATGTCCAACTCCATTGTTTAATTGTTTTTGTTTTTTGTGAAATTATTAATCAGAGATAATTTCAGTCTCAAATATCCTCAAACTTGTTTTTTTTATTATTTTCTGTAGCTAAATACTTCTTAATACATGTTTTTATAATAATACTTTGTTTTTGAAACCACACAGCTCACAGTTCACAATGTTTTTTGTTTTCTTCAGTGTCAGTTTTATATATTTATATATGTCCTTTTTCTGGGGATAATTATTAACGGAGAAAAAAATGACTGTAGAGTATTTAGAGAGTTACTGTAAAATCCTAGTTAGTTGTTTTGATGAAGGGGGGGGGGCTCAATCGTGGAGATTGTAAGGTACCTTTCCTTTCCTAGCCAGTAGGTCATCATCATACGAAAAATAAGTTATTACTTTGTCAATAGGAATCTCAAATGGGGACCAGAGTCCAGCAGGTCCAAGCAGGTACTTGTTTTCAATCTTTTTCTTCATGATAATATTCATATTCATTCTATTATTTTTATTCTTATTCCGAGTAGTAGTAGAATCCTCCTCAGTATTATCCTCAGTCCGCGTGAAACGTTCACAAGTCATAGTCATCTTTTTTATCATATCCACATTATTTTCCCATCAGGACAAAATACAGTATTTTGATTATCAAGTAAGTACAATGTTCAGGGTCCAAATTCCAAAAATATCCCGTTCGTTTCACAAAATGAATTGTCTTGTATTTGAATCCCAAAAGGAAAACTCACTTGGAACTTCTGTAAATGTAAATGTTCCGTGCACAATCACAACCACAATATTAAATCACCTCACCACAGTCACTAAACCCTTTGTTGTTTAGTACTCCAGTTTTCTCTACTTTTCTACACACGGAAATAGGTTGAATATTTTTGAACATTTTCCTTTAATTTTTTTACGGGGGTAGTTTGCATTCAAAAATAAATATGTGTGTTAGTGCACTGGACGAAATTGTCAATATTCAATTCAATGTTTATTTGATGCACAACTCTTTGTCTTTGTGAGGGATTCAGGTAATTTTTGTATGATGACAAATAATGGCAAATAAAATATCTGTAGTTGGATGAACACTGTTCACAAATGAGTAAAACTGAAGTAAACTGAATATATACGATAGATATATAAAAAAGGTACAATTTGTGCTTGTGAAGAATAAGGATTAAAGTTGAAGAAACCAACCAGGGAACTTGTTCGTACGTACTCACTATGTGGTAAATGTCTATTCTCTGTTCACTACTCCTGACGGTTACTTCATACGAAAGGACTTTATTATTATTATGAAAAGGGAAAAAGAGAGAGAGAGAGAGAGAGAGAGAGAGAGAGAGAGAGACTGTCGACTGAAATGCGACTGTCTTGCTACTCCGTCTGAGGCGAAGTGAGAACTTGAAGCCAATGGTTTGCCGTTTACATTACATTACGAGTTACCCGTCTCTTCCTAACCAAACCAGAAAAACCAGGGGGTTTCCTTTCCTTTCCCATTTGTCTACAAACACACGAACACGAACACACAAACTCCAACTCCGAACAGCCGAGTATCAGTCAGTCAGCAGTGTACCGGCTCGTTGTCAGTATGTACATGCATCTGTGTGCTTATGCACTCATGTTCGCATGCATGTTGTGAATGTTTCCACCGAGTGCGTGTGCTTTGGAACGTCTAAACACTCCACCTTCTTATTTCATCCCTCTGTCACGTCACAATAGTGCAATAGGAAATTACACCTTTCCTTAATTCAGGTATTCTGATGAGCTGTGAATCTCAAAGGAAATTATTATGTTCGTAAATCACATTTTTATTGCCAAAATTCAACATAATATGTTTCCAGTTATGAATTGAGAAATTTGAGGAATTACATGCAAAATTGCAAAAAAAATCACACAAAATTACTTTCTCTTAACTTTGTATAGAGAAACAAAATCCTCATTTTGTCCCAGACTAATTTGGATAGCAAACAAAGGGAACAACAACAAATTTCATATGACTTAATTATTTGTATCATAGAGATAATTTTGTTCAAGTTTCAAAACAGGTTTTGCATAAGAAATTAAATATGTCCTTTTCCAATGAAAAAGCGACAAATACTTTTTGTACTTGAACAGATACCGGAATCAGGAAAGCAGTGGGTCGTCCTTTCTCTTTCCCTTTGGAAAACAACCTACGTCGTATTAAGTAGTTATTCAGTTCTCAGTTGAGTATTTACAACTGAATATTAAATGTTATTAAAAAATAATTTGATACGCAAATTTTGTTTGTCCCATCTTTTTTTATACCTGCTCCAGTTTCAAGTACATTAAAGTCAACTCATAGACAATAAATGACAACAAACATTTTAACTCTCTCTCTCCTCTCTCTTTATACAGCGACTCATAAATGCTCTTAATCACAAACAGCCGAGTTTTGAACAGTTTTCATTTTTCAAGTCCGAGTTGAGCCAACCAACCAACACAAAACCATAAACTACACACACACATGTGCATATTAAATGTACGAGTTTTCCCTTCTGACTGTGACTGTGAGTTCAACTGGACTAAAAAAAAAAGTTGGATTTCTGTGTATCGGCCTAGAAAAAACAAATGGAAATGGAAATGCGTGATGGTTTCATATTCAAAAAGGGTGATGTATTTTTGTTTTCTTGTTTTTTGGGTACCTATTTTCGAACTGCTGTTTTTGTTATACATTCTACATTCGAGATGGGATGCATTTTTATGATCATTGTTATTATTTGGCTGTTCTATATGCTTTAAATTCTCTTAATGTGATGGGCCAATGAGGATTTGAGTCAAATTCCATCTGCATATCAATTCATCTTGGTATTTTTACTCTCACTTATTTGTCACTCGCACACACACACACACACACACAAACAGTCACACGCAGTTACTTTAGCAGTTGTTGTTATTTTTATTTTGTCGAGTTGTCGTCCCTTCTCCTCAAATTTGTCTCCCACTCCATTTATATTTAAAATTTGTGAATACATCACACCTCATTTCTGCCTTTCTGCATTCAATTGCATTCTCAACTGCATGAAGTAAAGCAACAACGACAAACAAAAAAATTAGTTTCTTTCCTCATCATCGTCAATGTTTCGTATCAAAATACGGATACAGAGATGGAAGATGGGGGGAAAGCTAATCTTAGAATTAAGATCATATCTGAAGTTGACAAGTTTTTTCTTGTGTGTATATTCTTCGAATTTCCCTATGCGCACACATCAACGTTTTATTGAGAAATTTCATTCTCACGTTTACAGCCCCGATTTGGAGGACGGGTTAAGTGAAGCGAATGAGGAGAAGAAGAAGAACAAGAGGAAGACGCTCACAATATTTACATTGCGTATACATATACTTTAAGACAAATAAAGAGAGAAGGATGAAGACAAAAGATTGTGACTGAGTGTGGCTGCGAGTACATGGATTCGTCGGAAAAAGAAATTGGAAACTGAGAATGAGAGGGAAAATGATGGGTGGGTGTATTAATTAATAATGACGTTTTTTCCAAGTTTTCCAACATTTCCTTCATTGTTTAAGTTGGAGTGAACGACGCGACGTCATTCAGGTATATAAATACACTATCTGTGTATCTTACCTTGGGCCTTGGACGAGAGGAAAGAGACAGCTCATAATTTGTAGATGAGAGCTAAAAGCTTATGATGGTTTACACGACTATGACTTTGACTATGTACGATTTGACAAAATATTTCCGAGCAGATGTTTTAGATTGTCCTCCGATTAATTGGGATCTTATGGAAGCAATTGAAGGTAAGATAAAAAAAAGAAGCAGCTGCTAATTTAAATTAATTTGTTTAAAGTTCATTACTATTTTACGTGGATTTCCCTTCTTGTCATTGTTGAGATTCCCTTCGTTTGAGAGAGATTTTGCATATGTATCATTTTCTGGAATTTTCGGGTTGCTTATAAATACCATGAAATTAAATAAATTAATGGGCTATCGAATACCGTTTGCAGATAATTCCCAGGCTTCACCATCATTAGGAATCCCAAGAAAAATTGGATTTGTAATGCACACGACCATGTAGAATTGTAGAAGGTTCTAGTTGAGTTTCTCGTTGAGAAAAGGAACTCTCGCATTATTACACTCTACACCGTTTTGTAAGGCACATCTTTGTTTCAGGTATAGAAATCCAAACCAATTTGAGACAAAAAAGGCAAAAAAAAAAAACCAAAACAGTGAACAAAGCGATATTATAAATCTCAAGAAAAAAACATTGAAAGAGTTTAGAAACGGTGGAAAAGTTTCTAGTGCATTCACTCAGTTCCACGTCAGTTCCAAGCATAGCTGCCAACACGATTGCCACGATCGTGGTAAAACTCCCCCCAAATTTCACGATCGTGATAAAATGGAAAAGCAAGTTTGCTTACGTGTAAATTTGCATATCAAACTTGTCTCAATTTTTCTTGGTTTTTCCTATAGTTAAGGCATTTTTCTTAACTATAACAAATTTTTTAAGCAAGTTTGCTTCAAAAAAAAAATTTTTTTTTTTTGACCTGACCGATTGGTGACCCTTCAAAATTGTAAGATTTTTGAAAAAAAGTTCAAAATTTTGAATTTTTTTTTTTGAAGCAAGTTTGCTTGGGAAGCAAGTTTGCTTCATATGGCAATATTTTCCATGCATGAGGGAATATGTTAACTCCCTTGAAGAAGTTGGCCACGCCCCCAAATGATACATTGTCAATGTCCCTAAAACATTAATACCGTATATATACTGTTATGCAGCCCCACTTTCTATAGAACCCCTGTGGTTGCATAGGATTTTCTGATACAACCCCATGCTTTCAATGACATACTCTGATTTAAATTACATTAAAAATCATAGATTTTAAGAATCCTCTTATACAACCCCACTAAAGGGGTTCTATGACAGTATGTACGGTAGTTCTGCACTTTTGCTTCATCTAATTAAAGTACTTGAGCACTTTTGCTTCATGTCAACAAATTAGTACTTGAGCACTTTTGCTTGCACACGGTTCTTACTATATTTCAGCATTTCTGCTTGTATTTATGTAAAACAATGTAAACATTTATAAGCAAAAATGTTCAAGTCGGAACTTGTTGAAGCAAAATAGACGCTTAGCTGTCATGTGGCTGATTGTCAATATTCTTGTATAAATTTAGCCCCAAAACCAAACTTTTTGGCCTCAAAGCAGGAGCTAAATTGGTGGTTTTGAGGCCATAAATTTTGGTTTTGGGGCTAAATTTAAAACAATCTGAAATTCGCCTAATAGGGCTTGTGGCCAAATAGTGTGTCCGAATTAGCCGAAGCAAAAGTGTTTATTAAGCACAAATGCTTCGTCATTTGGGGGCGTGGCCAACTTCTGATTTTCTATCATGCCATATAAAGCAAATTTGTTTCAAAAGCAAACTTGCTTCAAAAAAAAAATTTCAAAAAGTGACCAAAGGGTTAGGTCAAAAATCCAAAATTTTTTTTGACCAAGCAAGCTTGCTGTAACGTTAAAATCCCATATCAAATTTCCTCTGATATGCAGCAAACTTGCTGCCATCTCGACCAAATTTGATTTTTCATTTTTGACGATCGTGAAATGGCCCATATGTAAAATTAACATATAAGCAAACTTGATTTTTCATTTTTCACGACCGTAATATTTTTGAGGGGGGACTACCACGATCGTGGGTATCGTGTTGACAGCTATGAACTATAAACTTTGTAAATTAGTTAAAATATTTTACAATTTTTTTTACCAAAACTTCTAACTTTTTGTTATAAAATAAAATATAGCTCATGTTTTTCTACATATTCATATGCAAAAAAGTGAAAAGTATAGTCTTTGGTTGGTTTTCTTATACATAACTTCACATAAAAAAAATTTAAATATATATATTACGATTGACGCCGAAGCCTTTTCTAAGACACGGCCCTTGCGTCTTTTCCAAGTGGTAAAACGTCTGGAACAGTGCGAGTTGTTTCTTCACAGCTGTAAATAACACCATTGACAAAAAAACCACCATCAATAATGGTCAACGGATTTAATTTTTTTTCTGGAGGGGAGATTTTAAATGAGAGAAGTTGGTGGGGGATTTGAATTTTAAAATGATTGAATGAGATGTGGATGCGGAATGCGGAATTATACATGGCCGATGAATGAGCTGACGATTATTGTAGCCTTCCAAGTCCTCGACGACGATGAATTCCTGAACCAGATTGTCCGGCGTGGTTTCATTTTTGGGGCTGTCATATAGTCGTTGGAACAATTGCGTGGTGTACTTGTCAAAATCCGCGAGTTCCTCCGCATTCTTCTTTGCGAGCGTGTCAAAGTCCCATCGACCATAATTGACCACCCAGACTGTCCTCGTCGTCGTCGTCGTCATCAAAATTATAGCAAAATTAAAACAAGGAGGAAATTCAAATTAGCTAGACCACATGTGTGTATTGGCGGGGATATTTCAAAATTATAATAATATATATGTATATACCAGGCGTATTGTCGTCATCCCATCCGCTCAGGAAATATGGATAGTCTTCAATTAAATCATCCGGAGCCGCCCAATCCAGTAAATTCTATTCATATATATCAATACATATCGTCTGTTAAGTTCACAAACGAACTATATAAGGATTTTCCTTAATTTGCGGAAATGCGACGACTGCGCGTCCGTCTTTGTGAGTATAAAATTGTGAAAAAATTGAGGGTGACAGAAAAGGTCATGGCAGACAATAATGTCGAAGGACCCGCACAGCTCCATCTCCAGCCATTTGACCTTTGGCAGCAGGTCAACGAAATTAAGGAAAATAATTATAGTTCCTTTGTG
>JAIUND010001150.1:0-41429 GCA_034699125.1 Gisinianus flammeolus
AATCGGAGTATGCTATGTCGAGAAAATTGCTCAACCGTAAAGGCCCTTCAAAACACTTCAATGTGCCCCTACGCAGGGCCTATGTTTTCAAAATAAAAATAATCGCAAAAATAGTCATTTTATATCATAATTAACTATTCTAGAAAGTTTGGTTCAACTCTGAGACCAACTTTTTTTTTCCGCCATAACTGATATAGTTGCATATTACGATTCCTAATCATACTTCTAAAATTTAGAATCTAAATCATGTAATTATAGAGTACAATACAGTTTTGTATTCGTATTTCATTGATTTCATTAATCTCATTCAGGACAAAATTTCTTGAAATTGCTTCACACACAAGTACTTCCATTGGTATACAGATATTGATGTATATTTACTTGAATAATTGAACTTGTGGTAACACGCGATTACATCTTTATTCTTTACTTTTTTTTGGTTGACAACAAAATATTCAACTGAACTCAACATTTGAACTATATGAACCATTTATTGAATAAACTTTTTTCTCACCTAATATGTACCGATATTATATAGTCGTCTCATTTTCCAAATGAAACTTGTACACAAACACACATGGCACTTGAATCTCTCCAATTATTGAGTACTATACTAACCATGCCATATATGAATGAAAACAAATATTTTTCCTGATGCTTTCTCAACATTTTTAACAATAATCAACTTTCAATACCAATTATAATCACCAAGAACAATGATTTTTGGAAATGACTACTAAATCTGATTGTGACTCCGATGTATGTAAGATATTATTGACGTAAGTACCATTGCTGCTATCATGGACTATAATTGGAAAAGTGCAATAACTACTTAATGAATCTCTGGAATTCTACCTATATATTGAACACAACGTGCTTTCCCATAATTTTTTATTATTAAAAAATTATAAGCAATTCATTATGAAATACAAATAATGATGATACTCAAATAATTTTATCGTCATATAATTTTTTCAAGTTTTTACCCTCGACCGTTTACACTATAAAGCTTTTATGACCTGTCAAACATATGGTAATCAGTGGGCACCAGAATGCACAAGTATAGTTTAGGTTGTAACACTCAAAGCTTGTCCAAGTCCCAAGATATTTGGACATGCATATAGATGTTTACAAACTGTAAGGTAAGATTCAGATAGAGTCAACCAAAGGCATACTTTAGAACAAGCATGCCTAGAGAAGATCCCCATTGAAGTATGAATGAATTTGAGTGCGTTTGTATAGGAGGATGGCTGGTAGAAACAGGTAAAGCAACTTTTTCTTCATCATCTTCTTCATATAAACATCATTTAAAAGACGATGAACGCAATTCAATAATTTCTGTTCACAGACGTAGACAGACTTTTACTTACATCTAATACCTATCCATATAATACTGGCTACAGTCTGTTGCAATATCAAGACTTACAGAATTACATATATACACTTTCTGGATCTGATTCATCACCATTACACAAATTTTATGTTTTCTTTGCGACTCTTGTGTGATATCACACACAAAACGCTAAAACAAACTAGTATAGACGATGGCACACAGCAAATTACTCGTTACAACTTTCTTGCATACATATATGATATAATTGCTTCCATTGCTTGGCTTGAGGCAAATTGAAATTTGGGTAACATTAATTGAGAATTACAAGAGCTGAATATTGAAGGATCCCATCTAGGAACATCAGATGAGAAAATTTAGATCATGATTGTACATACAACAGAAGAAGAAGGGGGAAAACAACAACTATAAATCAATGAAACAATTCTGACTCATGTGTATGCTAAGATTTAACTTCAACTATGGGAGATAAACAAGATGAACCGGATTTTTGAAACCATGGACTCACATGGAGTTTGTATGATTATTTTCTTACAAATAGTATCTACTCTACCTACACACACACATAGATTCATATCAACAATGTGCACCTATTGTACATATTGACAAGAGTACAGCTTCAAATGAAAACAACAAGTATTGAATGGCATGTTATTCAACCTCTACCAACGACAACAATCTCCAACCTACGAGACAACAATTTGGTCTCACTGAGCAACTTTAAATTTAT
The DNA here is from genome assembly GCA_034699125.1 of Gisinianus flammeolus. Lineage (NCBI taxonomy): Eukaryota > Metazoa > Arthropoda > Collembola > Symphypleona > Katiannidae > Gisinianus > Gisinianus flammeolus. Next base: position 2,082 of record JAIUND010001150.1, read on the forward strand.
AATACACCAAGTAATCTGGATGGGCGTAGGTCATTTCTTTCCAATCCTCCTGTACTCGTCTCACCACTATCACATGCAAATGTCTGACCAAACCAAACGAACGATGAGACTTTTTCCTAGGACATTCCACATTCTTTCCTACCACATGATCATTTATTTTCTTTAAGTCATCTGCGAACATTTTTGCGAACGTATACACTCACACATTGTAAGCTGCAGCCCAAAGGTTAAAAACATATAAATATTTTTTATTAAAAAAATCGTATGTCACATTGCTAGACATGTAGAAAATACAGACCATGTCCACATGCAACAAGAAAATAACAGTCAAATGGCGAACCTTCATTTACTCACTCGTTCTCACACGCCTTTGTCTTTGTACTTTACACTTACAACTTGAAGTAGTTTTTTTTATTACTCCAAGTTCTACTCTGCTGTATAGTTATATAACTAGATATATCTAGTTTTGGTATGCTACATACAAACACAGTATGTATCCACATCCACATCCATTATAGACAAGACGGTAAGCTATACATATCTCCTTAACCCTCAGTTCAAATCAAACAATGAAATTCAATGACACTTATTCTGTCATTTATTACTTTGTTCATCTTTTTCCTCAAATGCATATATACACATTACTGTTATTTTCGAATCCTCCACACGGACACTATCTCCCAAACGGTACCGGGTACACGCTTCGATTGCCTTATATGTATAATTGCATATATATTAAAATATTAATACTTCTTTAGTATCTTAAGATTGGGTATTATTCATTGAAAACATTCCTCACAAATAGTTTAAAATGGAAAGTTTTAAATGACTTGCTACACAAGTAAATGTACAAGATGCTCCATTTTATACTAAACTTGCTTTAAAAACAATAACAATAGACGAGCAGTCATGCAATAAATAGTTCATATACAATGAATTTGCAATGGAAATCCAATCCAGGAATGCTGGGATGATTTCGAATGTTGTAATATACATATATATAATATAATATATTATATATATACATATTTATATATGTGTTGTATGCATAACGGACGCACTACAGCATTCAATAAGTACAGCATTCAAACCACAACTGATGACCCTTAAAAAATAGTCAATATGTATGTATACTCTACTGTCAAAGCTCCTCATTCCGATACGTTTCAAAATAGCAATGATTATTATCACTGTCACCTTCAAATTTTATCACGAGCAAAAAATGCAACTCTATTTCCATTATATACTTTCAAAGCAACACACTGAATACAGTGTGTATTTAAATACACGCAGCATGCAACTCATCTGGACAGTAGTTATTAAGCACCAAAACTGCAATGTAATCTAAATAGACAGAACCAAGCCACAAGTAAATCGAATGAACTACATGTGTCAAACGTTTCCCATGTTTTATGAGTAGATTAAATGTGAAAAAATGTTGCAATTATATATGTATTTTTATGCCAGTATGTAGCACGTTGTTGGGTTTACACTGCACAGAGAAAACTGATTAAAGCTATTCCAAGCACCAAGCATATAAAAACAAATTTTAATGACAACATTTCAAGGCAACAGAATGAAAAACCTATATGATGCACAACATTTACTGTCTTCCTTCAAAAGTTGCTTACAGAGAAAAGTAGTAATTAATTAATTAATCAATGAATGTATCCTCTAAACTTTCATTCGTAGTTATCAACGTCTTGTGCTCATGAAAGGAAAAAAACAGATTTAAATCCTGGCACCGAAGGATTCTTGGGTTTTCTCGCGCTAGGGTGGGTACTAATTTAATTGCGATTTAAAGACAATTATGTACCACAATAATTGTTGTAAATATGAATATTTTAAATGATCAGGTTCAAGAGAATCTGTGAGTGAAGGGCTTCAAAACGAGTTTTGCAATGCCATTTTCCAGTCCAAATCGAGGTAGACACTTGCATGACGGCATCACTTTCAGGGGGAAGGGATCCCCAAGTCAACTGTCTAACGGTATTTGCAAACCTTCAATAGTGTGGAAATAATAAAATTCAAATTAATTCCTCATTGTGGTCCTCCCATTGTAGCAACTCAGAATCGGATGAACATCATCAAATTTCTGTTTGGCCGAACTCATCAAAAAAAAACAGCTGCAGCTGCCAGCAAGATGAAAATACAACGGATATGGGTCAACAAGGTTAAAGCTGACAAATTAGGGATTCTGCTACGAATAAAAAAGTCGCCCCGAAATACACAGAAGCTGGCTGACGAGGAGCAAGTGAAGTTTGTGTGCAAATGTTCCTATATCGAAAAATGGGCTCCAAATTTCTTCAATAAATTGAGACTTTTCAGAGCCTAACATTCAATGGATTCTATAAGACTTATTTACTTACTTAAATGAATGTTTGATGGTACATTACTTTTCTAGATGCTCTACAACACCTTGCAAACCGTACGTAAAAATGATCACAGGATCATTTCAGTTCTATACATATAGGTAGCCTCAAAAAAAAAAAAAACACCCGAATGATTCTCACAGGTTACAGATATATACCAGTGGAAATGTAACTGATGAGAGCTGAAAACTTCTCTCTCTCAACGAAAGGGCTTAAACAGGTCATAGTTGACAAAGACATTTAGGTACACTTGTCCTTTGTCTATAATTTGATGTTAGAAATCCATCTTCACTCACATCAGATTTTTAACCAAACGTTCAGTGCCATTATTTAAGCTCGCTGCTTTAACATGAGCGACTATCACATGTTTGAGTTATTCTATACGGGAATGCCACGTCATCTCCTTTGATTCAGAATCTGTATATCTCGTCATATATACATGCTCGACCCGAGTAAGGTGGATTTGTTTTCTTTGTATTTATGCAATTTCTTCACTTTTTTGTTATAATAGCGCATCTACTAATTTCAATTTATGTGGTTGCATAAAGTACGTCAACGTTCCATTCTTTCATTGATATCTATTAACTCTTTGTCTTTCTGTTCTTTAGTAGTATAGCATCAATTGATGAATTATTAAATTCTTTGAACATTATCTATGGACTTATTAACACGACCCAATTATATATATATTGTTGTTGTTACCTGGAATGGTAAATCGATGAAGGTCTCAGACCAAGTCTTAATGCGAATGTAAACAATTTTGGCATGTAAACACATGGGAAAAGTGTTCTACATTTCGCTATTTTATTTTGCTATCAATCTCAAATTTACTACTGTAAGACAGCCGGTCGTTGATCACGACTTTTCACAAAATACCAAGAACAAACCCTCTCGATCCAAAAATTAGGAATTATTATGCTGTTACAAATATCAAAGTAAAATGAAAATGAATACATATACACATACACGTCAGAGAGGACGGATAGCCAAGTTAAGAAATTTTTACAAAATGTGTACAAAACAATTGTACACCGTGAATTAGGTAGTACAACTATATAGGACTCAAAGTAAAACTAATGCCTGCAGAACTGCAGACCAAGATATGAGTATACACTGCACGTGGAGATAAGAAAACACGTGGACTTGTATTATATATAGCAGGCAGAACAACTAAAAGGAAGAGAGAAATAAGGGCACAAGTGCCATGACTAAAATACTATAACGAGAGCACGTAATGTTCGTGCATACTTTTATCGGGTAACACTAAAAGGACGGGCAAATTTTACAAACACAAAAAGCCTAGCCATGATGTTTACCAGCTGAAAGCAGAACCAGAGCACACAAAATGGGTCGATAAGAGTTGGCTCAAATTTCATTTCATTCTCGCACAACACACTCCATTCTCCGCTCTTTTCAAATCACATGGTTAACAATAGATATATGAAGGCTTCTATACTTGTAGCTTTAATAGTTGACAGTCACTAACTATTTACATGAAAAGATTGTTATGAAGGATTAAATTCGGTGTTTTTTTGTGCATAGAGTAGTCGCATAATTGCAGACATCGGAATTTTCGAGACCAAAGCGTAGCTTGGACTCTTTATCCAAATATTATGACCTTTAAACTATACCTTAAATCAATTGTATGTGACGGAACTTTCCATAAATGTTTTATAAATCAGATAAATTATAAATATAATCTAAAAATTTAGACTAAATGATTTAGTCAAATTCTTACACGCACGACACCAAAAGCAGCAGCAAATCAATTGTGAATAAACATACAAAACAAGTATGTAGAAATTTAGTTTGTAGTAAAAAGCTTCTACTACATTATATACTGCTGGGACGAATTCCAAATTTATTTATTTAAATATCCCACTCTAAAGGTATAAACATACACGTTTGAGTAACATGGTTTCATTAAATTTCCGTCCATAGACAATTATCCCAGAAAGAAAAACCATATATATGGGAAATAACTATTCGGTGGAGTATAATAATAATAACGGCGAAGGAGACGAAGAAAATACTATACAACTATCTGCACATGCTGAATTTTGTCGGTAAACCAATATGTTCCTATATTTTTTTGAAACACCGCAACAAATAAATTAGGAAATATACACCGAAAAAGGATGTTTTCACTCGTCTTTTGCCTCGACAATTATGTGAAACAATCTGTATTTATCTGTATGGTACGAAAAAAACTACACATTACTTTGTCTGCACAACCATATATAGCATGACCATAATATAATATTTAAATGAAAATCATCGCGATGCTTGTGTTATTACACTCATGAATCTTTCATTGAGCTCGAATTGAAATCAAGTATATTTAAATACCTATACACACATCCGTTAAATTTGTTGTCCGACTACAGAGTTGAAGCTAATGGTACGTGGTGTATAGGTGAGATCGAGCAGGCAGTAACCCCATTTACATATACCCAATGCCAATGACGACATGGACGACTTTGACCATACTCAAGCAATAAAACCACTTGGACATTACTGTCTTCCCCTATTTAACCATAATACAATATCTCGTAGCGAAAACGCTCCTACTTTACTATACACAATGCACAACCACGCCATAATGTATTTAATTGTTCAGTTTCATTTAATGACACTGAAGTACAGTGGAAGGGTAGCATGATGACTGAATATATTTTTTAATCATACGTTGACATAATGTACATGACTTATCAAACAAATCAACTACAACCATGCGAGAAACCGTTTGTCTGATTTTGATGCTTCCATTTTCATATCAATTTATAAAAAAAATCTCAAGCAACTTTGTAACACGGGGCAAACCAATGGAATTAATATGTAATGCTGCTGCCTTGCTTGAAATAATAATTACATTAATTTTTTGGATGATTTGGAATGATAAGCCCAAGATTGCCTTTGGAGATTCATATAAAAAAAGAATGCTGCAAGAGTAAAGATTATTGAATTTTACATTGAAAATTTTTGTGGCCCACATGCTTAAAAACAACTTTGGAGAGTTGAACTCGTCAGAAAAAAAGTAGACGTATATAGACAAATAGGATGGCCGGAACGTCCATTAGAATATTTTTGGGACGTATATAGCAGTACATAATAATAAAGATCGTGAGTAAAACCATAAGCCCAATGTCTATTACAAAAAAATGAGGAGGACGTTGTATTTAGGAAACCTAAATAACATTCAGATTATCAGCACTCAAAATGTATAAAGACTGTGGTAAATATACAGTGTGTGCATACAGACCATTCCTTGAGATTTGGGATACAACGAATGACGGAAGGAAGGCGATAGAAACCAGTCCATGTGCTGCACTCCAGTACTTGCCAACGTTCTGGATGGTTTCCAAACAATCCTATATATATATACAGCTCAAACATGAGATCGTTTTGTCACCCCTGAAACTCATATATATACAAGATTTTTTTTTCCGGCGTTCTGTCGTTCTTTTTTGCAACGCTACAATTTCTTTTGTGGGCAATTTTCAACAAGTTTTACATATATACCTACTATTACCTACAATGTTCAAATAGCTTATTTTCCTTTTTTTTTCTTTTTTTTTTATTATTCTTCTCTTGGAGAAGGTTTATTTTTCAGCTGATGGTGCATACAGTAATGCCATATTTGTTTAACTATATGAGCCCTTCTTATTGGTTTGCAAAAGAAAACCTAATAAATTTCATCCACAATGGAGCTTTCACAAGTGTCAATAAGAAAATCCAACTTAAACCAGAGACACTCAAATAAATAATGATCCAATTTATATATTTAAGGCCTATATGTATATAATAAAAAGTCTTGAAGAGCATCAAACGGGAATTTCTTTAAACAATCAACAACTATATATATATACTATTACATACTATTATATACCAATATAATGCGCCATTTGTTGCGAGTGTAAAATTATTTCACATCTCACAATACATATGCACTACTTTATAATTTTATCTAAAATAATTAACTAACCGAAGCATACATAGAGATGTGCTTACATAGTATGTATGTAATACATACATATACTGAGGAGGGTGTGAGGAAATAAATACATATAGCTATACGAATTCGCCTACTCATGTATATATACACAACAAGCCAAAAACAAAAATGATTAGTAATATAGAATAGAGTATATATAGTATAATGAGCCAAACCTGAATGTGGCGGAGGGAACTCCTTAATATTGCCAAATTTGAGATCTTCCGGTCTTCAAATGCAGGGAGTTGACTTTTGAGAAGCTCAAAACACTCCTGTAAATTTCATATAACACAAAATTTTAAAATACACGAATAAAGTACATACGAAAAAAATTATAAAGTTAAATTTGAGTGTGTAATATGCCGGAGAAAGTATAAACTACAAAAGGTCATTTGAGATTTCATGAGAATCCCACGCACAGGGAAAAATATTATGATGGATTAGACATGTTCGGACTAAAAAGCTAGTCGACTAAAACGACTAATTAGTCGGGTCTTATAACAAGGAAACGAGAAGGCTGGTTGCCTTGGGTCGCATGTACCAACGTTGAGTCCTTAGAGTACTTTTAGTTTTTAGTTAGCAAAATATTAGTCTGACTAAGTTTTTTAATGAGATTAACTTTTTGATTTCAAAATAGCGGTCAAAGGTTAAAGGTCAGAGGTCAAAAAAATTGTTTCAAGTGTCAACAGTGTCCCTTGAGTTTCACTCGAATAGGGAATCTGAATTCACACGTTCGAAATCAACATGATCCTTCTCCATTGAAATATACTTGTTTGCTCTGTAGTAAAGTATTTACAACTAAAGGGAATCTCAAAAGACATGTTCAAGAAAAACATCCACGACCTCCACGAGTCTAAATGTTTCTCTTTCCAATATATATTTTTGATGATTGTAAATGTTTTCTTCAACATTCACAGCAAATGTTATTATTTATAAAGATTACCATGAATGAATTGTATGGACATGAATTTGTACCCAAATATGACATGTATGAAAATGAACTATAAGAGAAATATGAAAAATAAAAAATACATAGTATAAAAAATGAAAAATAGTACGATGGATTAAATTTTAAAAGGGTCAAAAGGTCAACGACCGCCACCTTTAAATGGGCCCTTCTGCTTTTCTCGAGCCTGTTATGGACCTCCCGCGTCCCTGAATTTCGGTTATTCAGGCTGGTGTTGTTACTAAAAAAGCAAAGAAAAAAAAAGATTGCATGACTAAGCAAAATTGGTCGATATACATATTTAATAATATATATATATTTATTACTTTTTGGTCATCCGGTTGGTCCCTCCATTGAAGTCGAACGTTGGAGACTGGCTCAAATTATTAATACGACGGTAAGAGTGATCTGATATTTTGAAACCATTCACTGATTCAGGTACTACTCGAGGGAGAATTGCTGAGGTGCTCGTTGGATGAGTTTTGTTGTTGGTGCTGAAGCTATTTGGAGGAGAGACAAAGTGTACTCCTCCATTCTGTACGACACCATGATGATGATGATTGACGAATCCATTCTGATTTGATGGTGGTATTATTATTACTGAGGATGAATTATTAGTTGGCAAGTCTGGAAATCCTTTCTCACCTATAAATATATATATAGAAAAAAATCAAAAAAATCAGTAACTCATGATTTCATTTAAATATACGAAACCCAAATTCGCTGCTGTGTGTATAGTGTGTACGTATTTTTAGGAATATCTATGTATATATAATTCATAATTCATATGAATCGCAATGTAACATTTCCCAGAGTCAAATTATTTATTTCAAGAAAACTGTTGGCACACTTGACAATTATATAGTCACATGTTTCAGGAGAAAAGCAGATTAATATGAAACCTGACTAAAATGCCCTTGCCTGTGTATAGAATATATATAGGGTAAACAAAAGAAAACATCAATAGGAACTTTTTGGATTTCGAGACGCTTCATTTATATTTATATATATACTCTCGACTCATATTTAATAAATTTACCAAATGTTAAGTAATCTTTAATCCATTTTTTCTTCGGTATCGGTAAAGCATCTCTCGTTTGACCCGAGGGACAGTCTTGCTGAACCAAAACTCCCATGCTCATTTGGCCTCGATTTTGTTTAAAAAACTATATATATATTATATTATAGTATTTCCCACACACTTAAAGCTCCTTGTAGATAATCAATTTTATAATTAAAATATGTAGATGAACTTTTCAGTAATCACATGATATGATGATGGCACAAGTTGAGAGTAAAACAAACTATTTGTGTAAATATTACAATATAGCGATCAACGCTGAGTATAGTTTTAATTAAATATATAATATATATATAATTGGACAATGTGGTTTCATCCGTATATATATAGAGATACGATCAAGTTTATAACACAAGTTTTTTTCATTCTTCTCCTTAAATCAAATCATTCATATACATTATACATATATATGCGGAAGACGATTTGTTTTCTTTTTAAAATCCAACTTGAATCTGACGTTGAATTTATATAGTTTTGTATATAGAATGGATCAAAGGGACATGATTAGAAAGAAAGCACTGTATTCATCCCACACACGTTTTGTCACATGTTGAAAAAACTCTTTCCAAAAGTAAATCGGTGTACGGTCAACTGTCTTTAGCCTCTTTTTTTTATAAAAAAAATGAAAAAAAAATAGAAGTAGTATACTTCAACTGAATAATGTATACATACTTTAGACGTACATTACAAGGTCAAAATAATGGACAAAGAAAATAACCGTTTGTTTTTCATTGATCTTGCATATTATACTGATGATGACCCTGTGGTTACCAGTAAATCCATTGCCACAATAATATTTTATTATTTCTTGGAATCATGACACTTTGAAGAGCAGTGAAATCTGCAAAATCTTTCAAAAATTTGCCGATTTTAAACAGACACAAGATTTATATATCACCTCCTTTAAATTTACTTTTATGTATTAAAGGCACAGATACATATATATATATACACGCACACTTTGTATATACACACATGTGTACGACGATGCACAGGACATGAATAATGTACAAAATTTGCCTTTATTCCGACTGTCACCATATATATGATAACCACGTGATTAACTTTAAACCAACTTGTCGACTGTCGATCACGTTCTCAAAACAACACTTATTTTTTCAATCGCATCACACACACACGATGTAAAATATTAAAAAAAAACGAAGAGATTGTATACACATACGCACAAGAGAAAGATTGTGATTATTATTATTCGTTGCTTTTGTTGTTCTAACGTCAAAGTATACAGTAGACACGAGGTAAGGTAAATATAACAAAAGTCTTAGATTTTTCTTCCTCTGATTCTGATCACAAGATATCTCACTAGTTGTGGAATTATAGAATGTAGAATCGGCAAGGATCATTTCAGATCAGCAACTACAGCAGCAGTAGCAACAGCAGCAGAGCTCATTCGCTAAATCTTCATTACGAGGAGCGAGTGAGAGCAAGAATGAATGTACTATGTCTGTACAATGTCTGTTTTGTGTGTATGTGCTCTCTGTCTCTCTCTCTCTCGCTCACAGCAGACGTTGGTCTAGCCTCGTGGTGGTGCAGTTATGACGGTAACGATGATTGTATATATATATGTATGATCACAAGAAGGAAAGTGAGACGAGTATGTATTCTCGTCATACCACCACCGCACACATTTACTTCATTCTGTCCGTTACTTCTGTACGAGCCAAAGAATAATAACGTAAAAAGTCCTATCGATGAAGGCATATATATATATATATGTATATATAGATGTAGCCAGAGAAAGAGAAAGAGAAAGAGAGAGAGAGAGAGAGAGAGAGAGAGAGAGAGAAAGAAGTCAAAGGAATCGCGGTAAATTCTTGTATACACAAAAGGGTAACCTGAATAACTATTTAATTGTTGTGGCGACTCGCAGAGAGTTCCTGAAGAACAACACAACTCTATACACCATAAGCACTTGTTGTTTTCTCATATCGTCTACTACATACACACTCTCGCCGCGAATACCTTAAATTCTTTTATGTACCGAACTTGACCCTCTGTCGCTATAATATACCCTCATCACACCATACCATCCCTATATACCAACCCAATTTTATAAATCTAAATTCAAACAAACAAAACCACCACGTTGGATTGAAAACAATATATGTATACAATAAAGTACTGCATGGATTTGGTTTTGAATGAGAGGTAATTAAAAAACATCAATGAAATTATCGTAAAAACGGCTTGTACGTGTATCTGTATAGTTATTTATGCATTATCTATATAGGATATAGATTCTTTACATATGGAGTCAACGGAGCAATTGAGCCAATATTTTAATAGCCTGTTAAATCCACACAGGGTTATATATTAACTTGAAAAACTATTGCTGAGGTTCGGACCAACACTTAATACATATACAATATACATATAGCAGTGTAGAAGCGTTTGCTGAGTTCGTATTATATATATTTTAACTTCACAAATGTCGTCACACTATAGTCACTACCAAATGATGAGAGAGCTAGACGATGATTTGTAACAGACAAAGAAATCCAACGTAAACATATCAATTTTTAACTACATGTCAATTGAGAGTACGATTATACGCAAGTCTGCATATATACTTAATAATACTTGTGTCTACGACAGTTAAAGCTCAGGTTGTTGTACACAAACACACATGCTGGACGATAAAAAAACAAAGTTCACTTCTACTCTTAGTTTCAAATACTGTACTACAAACTTTTTCTTTCGTTTCTGCTGCTTTTTTTAAACATTCGATTCGAAATCAAAACACAATTTACACAATAAAAACAGTGTGGAGCTTTTTTTTTTTTTGAACAGGAAAAAAACCTCAATTATATTCAAATGTCTATACAAAGAAAGAAAAGAAAAGAAGCACAAAACAAACACAATGTTAAAGCTTATGAGCTTTCGAAGAGGATCATGTGTAAATGTATGCTTTTTTAGTGATATAGTGTGTGCGTGTTTTGACGAGGAACACTGACGAAGAAAATGTGCCCGCACGGCTCGGGTGCTTGTCATGACTGAGGTTGTATACCTACGCTGCCAATATCTACCAACGAAAGGGGAAAATATAAGTAGAACATCGACTCACGTGCAAATCTTCGTCTCGCAACTCCAATTCGCATGATACTATTTTAATGTGTGTATATACAAGATTGAAAGGCTACATATTGATGTGTACTATGTACCATTCCCAAAGGTTTTCTTCACCTATACATATACCACTTCAAAAAATTAAGATGCCATAAGACTACACACATACATGCAATACTCAAACATGGTCTGAAAATATTGGACGTAAACTCCATTTGTATTGATTTTGGTGAATTTTCAATTTCCTTGGCGGATAAATGTAACATGCGTATAGCTTTTATACCAGTCTGCGAATTTGTTTTTTACAGATTATTTTGGATATTTAAACAAAAATGTTATTATCTCATAATGACAGTTTCATTGAAATTATCTCTCTTTATAACGAACTCGTGTACACATACTGCAATACTGCTGAATACCACAATATGAAAAGCCATATATATATACATGCCAATACATGGTATATAAATTCAATGTAGTGCATCCTTCCTTTCACAAAATGAGTATTTTATGATGTCTGTACAAAATTCTATCTGAATACAATATCCAATAAATAGTCTCTGGTTTATGTTTTTAACTCTGAAATGTTTGTTTCCAGCTATATGAAATTATAAAACGGTAGTGACCTTGCTGAACTATTTGTTCATAGCGCTATTACGTTTTAGAAATATTTATCCCCTTATAGCTTCAACAGATACATATGCGTTACACTTTTTCCAAGTTTCCACACACACTCAAACCTAATTTCATTTACCTATATTCGTTTTTTGAAACGAAAGAAAGAAGAGCACTTGTGTCAAAACCTGTTAAACTCATGTTATATAATATATTATCACTCCTATTACTATCAAAATCGTGATTACGACCTGAAAACATTTGGATATAAATGCCTAGTATGTACGCACCCCCCATATTACATACATATGTACATGCATATAATTTTCACCAGAACGTGTATAGTACTGTATATAGGTATATACTATATACTTTATGACCACATAAAACATAGATATGCAAGTATTTGAAACATGATTAAAGCGTACCGAATAACATTGGTCGAAGGAATAACAAAATGTCACATATAGACACTCGTGGTAAATCGTGATATTTAAACGGGAGAGGAGATCAAAATATACAAAATCCATACAGAATTATACATTTGACATTTACTATATATATATTTACTCTCTTTGTCTTCATGCTCATCGGACCTTTCTCCACGTCTAGTTCAACTAAGCTATACACTGCCTAGACAAATATGTATGTAGTTTGAACAACTTATCGTATATGTATGTAGTTTCGTCCACGTTTCGTCTATACCTGTTTATTTCATTTTGCCTTTCCTTCTTCAACAGGAGAGAGAGAGATATATATTTAACAACTACATAGCACCTGAGGGATAAAATATATTCATCAATAGACAATGCTGTCAAGTTGACTCCCATGGACACACAGAGTCATAACACAGCAACATTATCCTCCTCTCTTTTACATTCGAACAAGAGGAATGTAAATGAAGACTCAAGTAGGCCTCTACATGGAAGAGCACGTATAAACGTGCTCTACCCCGACCTCTGAATGATGCAGAAAGTTTTCTGCAAGTCATCACTATCATCTAGTTGCCGAGGTTTTTCCATAACTGAAATTTCAACGTTCAACTCTCTATATATACAGTACACGTTGAGAGTCAAGATGACGATGATGATGACGAAGAAGAAGAAAACGAAGCAACGAGAGAAAAGGGTGAGCGAGGGAGACAGGAGAAGAGCGAGAAAAAAGTTAAATCATATGCAGGTAAGGTATATAGCCACTGGATATATCCTATTACGTTTACTATATATATATATATACGCTTCCTTGGAAACGACGTGTACAATAATTGATCTAGTCACCACGAGGCACATAGAAAGAAAGAACAACGAACTGAAACCCGACCAAGCCAACTATTCAACCAGCCACCAATATATATACACACAGACCACCTTTTTTTGCAAAATAACAAAGTTGTCGCAAATTTTTGCAAATCCTATGCGTATCCATATCCATATACCTTTAAGCTGCTGCAACATACATCTATCAGCATTTAAACTATGTATATGGCGTCGACAACAACCCACAATAAATATGCATATCATATGGAAATTCAATGGAAGGGAGGTGAAAAATGAGATGTGACACCTTGTTTTTTTAAATAAATAAATAAATATATACACATGGTATGCATACGGCAAACCATGAGGATACATCAGCCAGAGCCGGGTACAGCCAGAGCCACACAGAATATAATTCAAGACGGACGACGGACGACGTGCGTGATAATACTAAAGAGTTTAAAGACGGTGACCTTATTGTCACGCAACTAGTTAGTTCACCATGTAGATTTACCACCACCTCCAATTCCATCACACCCTGTGTACTCTCCCTCGTAGATTCCATGAGCTATAGTCAATGCTTTTCATTGCACTCAAGTCTCACCATGCTAGACTAGTGCTAGTGAGTTCAATGTAGTGGAGTGAGTAACCTACAAGAACACACATGTTTTTTCCACCATTGCTTGACTACACAATTTAATGCATGTGCTTTTCTGACCTTATCTATAGTACTCTGCATTGTACTCGCCAAACTCCAACACACTTCATTTTCCCCTCCTTATTTTCTACTTTAAAATAGTTTGCCAATTTATCCTCGGTGACGACGAAGACTACTACTACTACCACTCTCATCTGGTTTCCTCGGAAATCCAATGGGCTGAAATCGAAATATATAATATACACATGGCAAAACTTGGGCTTCCAACAACAACTTTAACAACATGTTCGAGAAAGACGTGCGCATGATGGAGTATTATGTAGCCATATGGCTGACTAATACTCGGTGACTATGTACAACATTTCCCTTCTTTCGTCTACCAGGCAAAAAAAAAGTACGATATAGCACGTGAAAACTTTATCCTCGTATTTTTATTACTTAACCTATTTTACCACCATCTCGCAATAAATTTTCTCTTCTTTAATATATAAAATATAAATACACATACGGTATTCGATTCGATTATTTTATTTGGATGCGCATCAAATTTTGATGATTTGATCATTAATGAAAAATATGCTGCGTTGCATGCAGCACTACAACAACCCTCAGAGATAATGCACATGGGCAAATGGAAAATTCTGTCCATATATCATCATGGCTGTAGTATCCGCCTACCAAGGGTCAAAATTAAATCGTTTATTTTGAATCTGATGACAATGACAGTAAGTTGCTTCTGGGATTGACCTTTATCATTCCCAAACAAATGTATGTATGCATGAATTGTCAACTGTGGTCTACGCGGTTTCTGTCTCTTTCATAGAGATAGATCTCCATAATACAATACAATGTATGCATGAATGACATTTATCTCTGTTCAAATTATATATAAATAGATAACTGACTGAAAGTATAGTAGTAGTGGTAGTAACAGTAGTAAGTAATATCACCAGCTCGTCGCGAATAAATAAATGTAAACATACACTTTTTTTGCAACTACTATACTCTTATCGGCAAAAATAGTAATTTTTTTCAACTCTTGAACAATCATTCTCAAAGCTCAAAGCTGTAGCATACACTTTAATGTGTCATGAAACTCATGAAGCCTGAGTACACATATGACGAAGCCGTTAAGAAAACCCACCATATACGTGTTTCTAGATTACTTGTTATAGAGCCTTGAATATTCTCGGCTGTGTGGCGCGTAAATAAGTTGCTCAATGATTTCGAATTCAAGAGAAAAAACAAAAATCATTGGTTTACTTTCATTTCGAATTTTTGGAGAAGTTTAAAGACGATTTTAAATTAGTTCTTATCAGTAAAAAATGTTTAAACTTGTCCTAAAATTCTCCATAGTCGTTTGTCCACGAATATGCAAAAAAAGTTGTTTTACGTATATATGGTGCCTTTTCTGGCAGAGGACCTCATATATATATTTCATAGACTATGTATACTAAATTGATATAATTTAAGTAAAATTTAATTAAAATGTAATTCTTTTTGCTCTTTCAAAGTTTACAAATTCTTGCCCATACACGACAGAAATCCAGCAAGTAAGGGACTTGTATCTTTAAAAAAAAATTCTAGCTGCATGAATACAAATAAAATGCTTATCGCACAAACAACAAATTTCCATCCATTGATGTGTGTGCACAATTACTTGGATACACTGTAAAATTAGAGTTCAACACATGAAAGCTTTAAATACACACAGATTTAGTGTGAAGTCAAAACGTTGAACTTGAAATGGTATGCATAATCTAATGCAGTAAAACTTGCAAAGGTTTCTACGCTGTGGCTATGTGGTCGTCGGGATCATGAGACCGGTAAAATTATTCTCCCAGAGACATTGTACTTTTGGTGAAAAACACTATGAAACGAAAGGCGTAAATATCAGGCAGGCAGACAATGTATCATCTTGTACGCTTTTATAAGTTGTATATATCTATATACAGATAGATAGCATGCGTCGAGTCTAGAACCCACCCACCATCTTTCTTCATCCTGTGATGATGTGTATATACAGAAACACCAACGTGAAAGTTGAGGATGGAAATGATGGAATATCTTACTTTGATCATTTTAGATTCTCCTAACTGACTTACACACACTACATATAGTATTCTAGTAATGTAAATTTCCCTCAAATTTTTCAATTGTATTTAGGAGACGGAACAAAAAACAATATGCGACAATACTATATATGATTTCATATTATTATTATATCACTCAAATAGTCATGAGCTTTGCTAGAACAAAGAACTGTCAGAAATTAATCACCATGTGAAAATCCTGCCGCGTGTGTCAGCGTAAAAAGGGTTATGAAAAAACAGAATTTTGTACAATTCCCAAGTTTGATAACGATAGAATCCCATCATGCCATCTTGTTGTATACGTCTCAAATGAAAAGCTTGAGCTTAGAGTGTTCATTCGCATTCGTTAAATGTAATTCCTTGCATCTACGGTCAATAAACTAATAGCCAGAACCAAATCTATCAAGGATACGGATTATGTACCCATGCAAACCTCAGCCAACACACAATGTTTTTTAATGTCTTGACTCTCTTTCTTTCTTTCTTGGAAGAAAACGTATACTTCAACTATATGAACAACTGAATCCTCGCGACGAAGACTGCAAATGTATGTGCTCTGTCTGTCTGCATAGAGTCAGTGCCAAAAGATCATGTAAGTTTGTGAGCTTCTCTTGAAAAGCCGGGGGCATTACTGAAATTTGATATCCATTTATCCGGAGATTCATACATGTATGTATACAAATGAAATGATAACATGTGGGAGTGAAGCCGGTGCCATGCGACAGAATATGTTCCTCATTTTCACTTGCTCACATTTTCGTTTTTTTACATGGTATATATATATATATAGATGTAATTTGAAGAAAATTTAAAATTGTAATACCGCCTGCTATATGTACCTGCAGGTAATTGTACACAGCAAATATGAGTATCGCACGGGGTGTGGATGTTAGGTTAGATAATAATAATTGATTTCAGAGAGTTCATAAATTATAGATCGTGAAAGAATCCTTTATATGTATGAATTAGTCACTTGATGTACTTGTACATACTGTCACAGTTCATCATTTATCCAATGTGCGTATATAACACATTTGAAACGATATGACGAGATAACCCCAACGCATACATCATAATTCTTTAGTAAATGTTGCAAAAAATAAAAACTAAGTGCTGATAATTTTTTTCCGCACCATGTGTATGCTGCATACTGCATACATGTGGATATCTTTTTTAATTTTGACATTTTCCTATCTGTTTTCGTGCACATGTAAAATGAATCTACTGATTCATCACAGGGTGGGCGTAAATATTTTTTAATATGCCCAATATATCCATGCACACACACAGAAAGAGATTCGTATTTTTGTTGTACAAAAGACTATCAGCCATACAAAACAGATGATGATGAACTGAAACTAAATGTTTGACATTTAAAATATAAAACATACACTACTGATCCGCACTATTTTGATAATGATACATTAGTACTAAGTACAGGATGAAACAAACAAAAACAACAATCTGATATTTTATACAAAATTTAAATTATTTAACAGCGCATAAATAATTAAATTTCAATTCGTCATTTGTACTCTTTTCCCTGTTTCACCCATTATCATGTTTTTCAGTTTTAACTTTAACCTCTAGCTAGAATTCTATTTTATACTACACACCATGTACGCACGGCCTTGAACTTTTCATGTGTGTAGAGAGTCTCAATTCCACGTCAGCATGCACTCATCAACCAGAGCTATATATATCTATCTACCTACATGCTGTAGAACGTTTTCCATCCTCTACATACATCTATGTATGTAGTGTACTAGTGTGTAGAGGTAGTCTAGGTAGGTAGTATGCAATGCTTGGAAATTGAAACAAAGTGTGCTGTACTAGTACATCCATTTCTTTCTCTCTCCTCTCTACACACTGCATACCTTTTATGATGTTATGATAAAAATGATTATTATTATTTGTTAATTATTGATTATGCTTGCAACCACTATTCAGTAATAATAATATCATAAAAGGTGCGTATGTGCAAAAAAAATAATTAAAAAAAACAATACTGCCCAGTCTAGAATATATATACACATACACAGGACAATTTAGCACATGTATACTGTATGCAATAATAAAATATATTTAGAAAATCATTGTCGGTGTGGATTGTAGGATAATAAAATTAACTAAAATTAGTTGTAGATAGTCTTGGATCGAGGTTACTGCATCTCCATTTGAACTCATTACTTTGATTACCCAGAGACGCAACTGGTTTTGCCAGCATGATAATTCATGAATTCATGAGATATTATAGCGACGCAAAAGAACTCCCGTATGTGTAATACATTATGCATGTATACGTTCTCATGTATATCTCTACTGCCAACAGTTTCAACGCTTCCACTAAAGAAATTTTTGCAAAAGGTCATTAACTCAGTACAGCACCAAAACCCCTCATATCCTCGTCGTCAGTATAAAGACTGTCTGACACCATACATACAAAGAATACAACTGTTGTATATATACTACATGAACATGTGATTCGCAGTACATACTTTACACTTTTTTTAAAACTGCTATTTCAACTACATAACTAGTTAGACGATATTATAGTTGCTAACAGCGAATGACTTGTGCCTCATTCTCGTTATTCGTTAGTAGTTATTTGCTCATCGCATTGTACACTCTGTACA
This sequence comes from Gisinianus flammeolus, assembly GCA_034699125.1. NCBI lineage: Eukaryota > Metazoa > Arthropoda > Collembola > Symphypleona > Katiannidae > Gisinianus > Gisinianus flammeolus. Next base: position 20,820 of record JAIUND010001150.1, read on the forward strand.
GTGTACACTGAGCAAAGTACTATATATGTAATACCTATATACACCTAATTGTAAAATAACACGGTAAAGGTAGTTTCTGTACTTTTAGCTCTCCGGCTTTTTGCAAAGTGAATATGAAAGGACGTGGATGATTGTAAATGTATTTACATAACTCGATCAGTTATCAGGTTCACAAAACGAAACTACTTTCATAAATTTGTAATAATTTCTATATATCGCTCTATTCCAATACGGGCACTTACTTATGTACCAATTATGTGGTTCTATATGTAAAATCTACCGGTTGACCCGTTTGAGATCTTATGCAGCAGTAATTACCAAAAAAAGATCAATTGTATTCAGTATAGTAATATCATTATCATATTATAGTCTTTGACCTAGCTTAACAACCAATATTTATTTAATATATATCTAATATGTTTACACACAACTGTTTGAACACAACTGAACCAACTTCCGTCTGAATGAAAATACACAGGTGTATTCTTGAGAAGCATAATAAAATGATATTTTATTAAACATTCAAAACGTAAACAATATAAATCTATAAATTAAATGTGTGTGTGTGAATTGCCAATTTTTTTAAATTTTCACACAGTATTAAATTAAGAATCTCATGTTTTCGTGCTCTGTGTATATATGTATAGTAGTATCCTACAAGTATTTAGATTTAGTCGTCTAACAAATTTTTCGGATTTATACTGCTCTTAATACAACTGGATCACCTGACCCGGGAGTTTTATTATTGTTACTTTTTTTTAATTTAAATTTTTATATGAAATTATTGTTATGCTATCGAATTTGGTATTTGACTACCTGCTCGAGTTTGACCCTCATTCAGTTGATAACAAATCAATAATGCCGGTTTATAGTTTACCTTCGGCGTAACTTCATCTAGTGACTAGTTATAGTGACTATATAGCTGAGACTCAGCTGCTGAGTATAAAAAGGCAGATTGCTTATACATATATGCTCTTTCTATTTTGATTTCATCAAGACTTGTAATAGCTCAACTCTCATGCACATGTCTATTCATAATTGTTAGTTATGTATAAGTAAGTACCTTCTTCTATCCGTATCCACCTATTCGAAAAAAACTATTTCCAACGAGATACAGCTGTTGGGGATACGTACTTTATGGATTTTTGTAGTCTATCTGAGCCTACAGATATTGCTCATTTCGGATATTGCTCATATTGTTATTTCTTTTACCCCATATTGCGCAATATATTGCTTATTGCCATATTGCTCGAAAAGTCTATTATTTATAGTGTAAGTTTTAAAAAAGGTCGATTCTATGTAGTGTAAGTTTTGAAAAAAGTCCATTATATCTAGTGTAAAAAAGCAATATAGTAAATAACAATATGAGCCCGATATTGCTTTTATTGTTATTGCTCAAATTGGCAAATATTGCTTTTATTGCTAGCAATATGATATTGTTCTGACTGGTCCAATCTGCATTGTGATATGAGCAGTAATCTCATATATGTGGTTACATAACAGTTCGACAAATAACATTGAACAAAGCAGCAGGCTCTACACCAGCCATCGCCAACCCGTGCCTCTTCAGCCCGAAATTTTTAACACAGAGGTATATGGTAGTGCGTAGATAGAAAAGCGTCTTTGGTCTATCTTTCGGTGTCTCGCGAGACAAAAAGGTTGCCGACTACTGCTCTACACATACGTAATATATTTAGAACTTGTCCTCTATTTAAACTACACTATATTTAAGTTTAAGTTCGACCTACACTGGAAAATTAGACTCGCAAACGTTACCAAACAGAATCTATTGCACGAACTTTCCTCCTAATGACATTCAATTAGCTATGTGTAAATAATAATAATAATGAAAAGCTAGTGGTTTCTACAGCAAGTTGTAAACAGAGAAAGGACGACACAAGATCATATGTTTTCTTCGGTTTATGAAACAGCATGTTTATCATAATATTTTCAGGCATGTTTAGAACGAATAATCTTCATCTATTTGATTTCTTCTGTACTGCTGGGCTTTAAAATAAACTTAAAAAAAGAAGAAGGAATGAGTAATAAAGCTATTACGGAAAATACAAAGCGCAATAAATGAATTCCAGATAAAAACAGAACATATACTGAGTAGATAATAGTAGATATATATTATAATAGTAAATAAATGGTACGCAGACATTTCAAGTTATTACTATGGAGCATTAAGAATTCAAATTGAAATCAATTGCGAATTGTAAAAATTCTCTTGTTTATGCGCATAATAAAACGTAGCCTTCTATATATATGTGTGCGTCTGACATTTTCAAAGGCAGATTCAAATAGGGGTCGTTTTATGTAGTTACAACGTATGCACTATATAGCTTATTAAGCTTATATAATATATATATACAAGTCTTAATAAAGTACTTTAACCCTTTGAATTTGTAATCGATAGAATCCACCACATGCACACAAAGGCTATACAGCAAATGGAACGTACTTACAAGCATGGAGACATATATTGCCTACATACACATCCTTCATGTATAGAGCTCGATATGTTTTGGATATGTACGCTTAGAGTAGTCCGATATGCTTGCTACCCATGTGCCATTCACGTTGTGCTTTTTCCTCGCTTCTAAAGAATGATACCCGCTGTTGCTATTATTATTTTGCAGGATGATGAACAAACTATATGTTTGTGTACTTGGAAGAGGAATACAAAATTGAAGAATATATAGACTTTGGGGGAATCAGAGAAAGAGAAAACTTGGAAAGAAGTGAATGAAGAGAAATGAGGCTGACTATACAAGATGAAATTATACAAATTATTTTCATTATTTTCATAAAATAAACGAAAAAAAAGGTCCACCAGTTGCTAGTAGTATAGAGGAGAGTGATCTTGTTCTGGTTAGCATCAAACCTCACCTATCGGGACGCAGTGCCATGACTTTGTTGAAGGGCGCCCATGCCCACACCATGTGCTACATCACGAACGAACAGTATATACACTCACATAAAGTCGATTCACGGAGTGAGAGAGAAAAAAGCAACCACGCCACAGAATTCCCCTCCTCAAAAAGCCGTTGAAACGCCAGTTGGCAGAAGAACCTCTCAACGGAAGTCCTCCTCCAATGGCGTATTTTTTATTCAACCTGATCCCTACATACTTTATTTGCACTTACAAACGGACTAGGGAGAGAGTGAGAGATTTTAATATGATAGTCTTGATACCTCATACTTTTTCGTAGGACACTCATCTATGAATTTCGTATGCATACTATACACTTACTAAACTCTCTGAATTCAAAATTGAAAACTCAAAAAATGTTCACTATCACGAGAATGCACACATGATGTCAAGAAAACCAGAAATTAGAATGCGAAGGAATTCTCATATCTCTACTTGCTTCATAAATATTATTATAAAAATATTATCTGGTAAATGACACGACTAAATAACCATATCTTTAAAAACAAGTGCCTAATAACGTCCTTAAATACACACAAATGCACTGTACATGTGCGAGTGTGTACATGAGCTCAAATGTATAAATACATTATACGTGTATACTAACTACAAAATACAAAATTTTTTGTACTTATATATGTATGTATTTTAAAGTATATTTATGCTAACAAAGTAACAACAGAGTTATGCAATATATTTCTCGTCGTCAAATAAAAAGTACGGCACTATATGTATCTTCCTTTCTCTCTCTCGAGTTTTTTTCCTGTTCAAAAAATGATGACAGTAAATAATAAAGAAGAGTACCCCCCCTCCTCATTTTTTTTTGAGAAATATTAGATTCTATGCCATTTTATTATTATTATTAATACATTACGAAAACGTTTATAAATAAAAGCAGCCGTCAAGTTTTTCCCTCTGGCTTGAGCACGGTGTTGTTAAAATAAAAGGAATAATATAATATACATAATATAAACTAATAGTATACTGAGTATACTATACTCATATGCAAAAGTTGCTGTTGTAAGTTTAAAGAGGTACATACTCTAGTTCTTCTCTTTTAGTTACTATATATTTATTATTATTGCTTTACTCGTTACGAAATGAATGGATTCTTTGAACATTAGTATGATATGATATCTATTGACAGTGTGTGACTTGCTTGACAGGATTGAGGATTCATTCTACGTTTCAATGTGAATGTTACGTTTCTCTCTCTCTCTCTTTCTCCTCTTCTTTCTCTCTTCCTATGCATACAACACGCATAATATAATATATTATTATGTATTAGTAGAATCAATCCACGTACATTTTATAGTACACATTGCTCATCATGTGTAAATTTGAAATGCACAACGTATACGACATGTACTAGACTATTATTACTGCGTACACAGAGTACAGAGAACCTTTTTCTATCAAATCTCTTCAGAATACTACGTGTCATGTGGTTTCATATATATATACTATATACTATGGAGATAGTTTTGTCCATCCAGAAGTATGAGAGTGTCACCAGTTTTTTTTTTCATTTTTATTACTCATTGTACTTTACTTTGGCCATATGCATACATGTGCATTTAATAAATTTCCCTAGAATTGAGTTAATTGATCGTCAAAAGTTTTACACTTGGCGATTAACAGAAACATAATTTGACTCATTCCCTTAATCCCTGTTTAAATTTGCAATTATTCAAGGGCTGAACCTTGAAATTTCCCAAAGAAATGTAGCATTTCAAAATCAAGAATTAGAAATTTCCCATTTCAGAAATGTCTTTTACTTGATATATTCTAAAGGCGAAAATTCCAACAAGACGACACAAAGAAGAAGAAAAACGGGATTGCTTTTCTTTAAACCTTCTAACAAATAATCCTGTATTCGTGTACTTTATACATATTCTATAATACAAACCTCTGTATTAGTCTCTATGTATAGCTATTGGAATTTTTAGTATACACTCTAGAGAAAAATGAGAGTGTAAAAAAAAGGGAAATCTTAGAGGAAAACCGAAGCATTATAATTGTACTTATATCTGTTTATAAAATGTAAATCGTTTTCCTGGTAGTTTGTATACGTGCACACAAGTTGACTGTATTATTTTATGGAGATTTCAGACACAGGCCAGTAAAATGAGAATCTTGAACCAGGAAAACATTTGTCAATACATGTATATATTGGAGAAGAAACGGTAAAGTTTTTTTTATTCAACGGTATATTATGGACTATTCCATTTTTATTCCACTGGAATAAAATGTCAATTACGGTTCAGTATATTTGACATCATTTCCATTATATATATGCATAATATATACATATTTATGTGTTTTGAAGGAAAAGAATAATTAGTTATATGCAAGTACTGCTGCGATGAATTTATAATTAATTCCTAGTCTACGTGGATGCATACTATATGTATTTGATTTTATATTTATATTCCATATCAATGATGATGACTTTGATGACGTTTCATAAATGAATAATATTATAAATATTGTACTTATATCTCTCATTGAATTGAGAGCGAATATTAAGATAATCCTGGCAATATCTAACCACTCCCTGCGTACGTACACAATACACACTGCATATATATATTGTATATATGCATTTTAGGCAAACCAAGTTAAATAAATAAATATGACAAGGTAACTTCTTGTAATAATAAAAAATAACTGTTATTTACTTGGTAAATATATACTACTACTATATTATAATAAAAGCCATGTGCTATAAAGATGATAATATTTAAGCTTACCACGTGCTTCAACCTCAGCTTTATACTCTAAGTATTTCGCTGCCTCCAGTAATGTCTCCAGTCCCATCGTAGGCCAACCCAAGCCAAAGATTCCAGGTTGTCGTTGTCCGGACAATGATATTGATGCAGATGATGAGGATGACGTTAATGAGAAATTTTCCTTGTGAACTCTGATCGTCGTCGTATATATATATATAGTGACAGCAGCAATCTTGCAGCAGCAGTGAGCCTATTTCTCTTTGGTAAAAATGATGATGACTTTGTGCTTTTTGTCTTTTTTCGTCTTGATTGTTGTTGATAATATTATTATTATTATTTATGTATTTTGGATTTCAGATCTTCGATATTTCCCGTTTGATGATGTGAAGCTGTTCCAGGTAAACAAAATAGAAAATAGATAAAAGATGTTTCCAATAAACGACGATGTTGTCAAGAAAAAATTAGACTGTTGTTGATGACAAAGATATTGATATTGATAATAATGATGATGATGATGACGACGAGGAGAGAACCGGAAGAAATTTATTCACTGACAACACTTTGACACAGAACAACGGCCACAGGAACCAATGTCCTATGTCCATTGAATCCCTTCTTCATTCGAAATTTATGTATTTTGTATTTTATTTTTTAAAAATGTTAAAAAGAGCGTAAAATAACTATATAATATATACTTATTTTATTTTATTACTATATTCTTTATTTTATTTTTTGGTTCTACGTTTTGTACTTACGAATAGATTTTATTGTTATTATGTGTAGTACATAATACATATATATACATAGGACTTGATAAAACAGTTTTTTTTCTTCTTCAACTTAATTTTCTTGTTGTCCTCTCCTTTTTTATTGTTCGTATATTTAAGGACGGACACAGAGAGAATTACATATTATTCAAATATACATATTTGAAATATTTCTGATTATTTATTATATTGCACTACCTTTTTCTTCTTTGACTGGAAATGTTCTTGTTATTACATAATTATTAATATTGTTCTCTTCTGATGATGATTGTTAATGTGATATCCTCTATATCATATATTATAATATAACAAATCTTGTCAAGTTTTCTTGAATTTGTGGACTTATTATTTGCAAGTTTTCAAAGAGTACGTGTACGTACACACATACACAACACACGATAGTGGATTCTGTCACAATAAGTCACAATAAGTCACAATGAACTGTATAGTGGTTGTAGTCGAAGTTAATGATAATAAATAAATAAATAATAAATAAAAAGAAGGGATGATGATGAAGAACTGTATATATACATATATGTACTGTAAATATACTCACTGTATACAGTACGAACACGGAAATTCTATATATATTATTCCATGAAATAATACAAGTTAATGTCTAATTATAATATATAGTATTTAATGATGTATTTTTTTGGAGAAGCGGCCTATCTTTTTATTCCGCTTCTTCCTTCAGTCCATGTGTTCCATCGCCCAACAATGCCCAATGATGACCAAAAAACTTTTTCACGTGCTATTTCATTTTGAGAGTTGAGAGAGAGAGGAGTTGGCAATGTAAAATATAGTGATTTACTTTTCCACGAGCTTGGCTACATCTCTCGAGTCCACACAATACTCAACACCAGGCATATGTACGCTAATATAAAACCAAAATCTCCAACGTGTCAGAAAAATTTCTTCCGAATCAATAAACGAACGAACGAACGAACGAAAATGTGTATTATAAAATTTGTGATATTTTGATGTTATTACTTGTACTACACACAAACTAATTATGAAAACTGATCAATGTTGATGACGATGATGATGCACAATACCAATTAAACCTTTTGTCTGTTAAAATGCACACGGATATATATATATAAGTATACACACTTGAGAGAGGATTTGTGTGTATTTCACAATTATCTGTGTATAACTTTGGTTAGTTTGACAGTAGATTAACATTTACTCACACGCACATGTATGTTACCAAAACGTGTGTCGAACTGACAGAGAGATAGTTTTTAGTTTTAATTTCGTGTCCCTCTTGTTTTTCCTTCTCCTTTTTCTTTTTCTTTTTGAAAGTCTTGTTTCTTGATTTTGAAAAAATTACAGTGTCAGTGTATATATATAAAAAAAAAAAGAAGGGAGCAATTGGGTGGGGGATGAATTACCAAAACAATCTCTTGATTAAATTGAATAAATTGGTAATTTTCTAATTTAAGTTTGGCCGTACAACTATAAAAATGGAAGTTGCAGACGTTTGTTGGAAATTCAAAGTATAAAATTGATATATATTTAATATATATTTTCTTAGGACACACAGAGAGTGAAACACGAAACCAACCCGCCTGTCCCGCGGCTTTTTCCACGCTGCTTTGCTCAACACAAAACCCAAATGCCAATGAGAATTTCTCTATCTCTCCTGTCAAAATATACATATATATGTATATATATATATATATATCTTCTCTGTATACTATTCTGTAGTATGTACATATGCAACAACATTTGGTTCCCCCTCTATATGTACATTACCACGTTTGATTCTCTCTGTACACTGTATGTACTATGGGCATGTAGGAGATTTTTGTCCTTCAATCTCATCCGATCGTTCACATCATCATCATGAGCAGCATCATCATATATATAACTCTTTCCTTGTTTATAGTATAGTAGCTTCTTTTTTCATACTTTTTTTGATTGTGAGCACCGGTTTTTCTTTTGTTGGAAATAAACTAAATATTTTAAATTAAATTGTTTGAAAATTTCAAAGAAAAAGTACATACACGTATATTAATAGTTGTGGTAAAATAGTTGTCGAGTATATGCAATTGAACATTGTACACTACATGTAGACTTTGTTTGAGAGAGTCCAGGGAAGCCCCTACCTAGCAACAGATAACAAATGTATATATGTATATATATATATATTTATATATATACATTCATTGTATGTACATATATGTAATTCTGTTGAGCATCATGGAACAAAGACCAATTCTGTATACATATGTATGTAGTATGTAAACCGCCCGAATTCCCTACGAACAGAGAGAGAGAAAAGGTTTGTGTATAAGTATACTGAGGGCGATATTACATAATAGTGTGCCTTATGCGGGTAGGCCAAAGTACTACATATATATAGGGATACAAACATTTTTCTCCCTTTTCAAAAATGAAAATTGGATGGTCGTGTGAGACAGAGGGAGAGAAAGAGAGAGAGTCGACTTTGTTGAAACGGGAGTAGGTACATAGTATGTACCTACTACCTACATATGTAGGTACTTACACTAAAACTTACATGCATTTATATGTACATACATACATACATGGACCTTAAAGGGCTATGTAAGTATTTGTTTTTATATAGGATTCCCTTCTTTTGACGACCGTTGAATTTGTTCAGAGTTTTTTTGTCTCTCTCTCTCTCCCTCTCTCTCTATACTCTCTAGAGTTCTAGACTCTCTACTTCCATGTCAAAAAATATAAAGATCCAGGATCCAGTAATATTTATAAATAATACTTGTATGCAGGTAAATAACTATGTAAAGTTTGTTTACGTTTTCAATATTGTCAACCATAGTCACACACATTACAATATTATGAAAATGATGATTAAAACTATGTACAGTATTATTCTTTTAGAACTTTGGACTTTCTATGTTGTAAGGATAGAAAGTGCAAAGTTCTAAAAGAATAATACTGTATACTTAACTAAATGGAAACTGAAATGATAAGCGAACGAGATCATATCATACAACATAAGCATTATTCATTTAAGAAAGTGTTTAAATAATTAAATAAAAAATACGAAATTAAAATCTTTCACGTTATTTATTCGGATGTGCATTTTTATGCAAGTCTGTGCAGTACTGTGCACAGTTAAAATCTAATAACATTATTTATTTAAAAAGAGAAAGAATAATAAAAGTCTGTAAATCATCATGGAAAGTCCATGCCGAGTCCTCTAATCAAAACGTATTTAACCATAATTATCCCGGCGAATTTGAAAAAGCTTTTGTCGGCAGCAAGACGAGAAAGACAATAAAAAAAAAAAGTTTTGTTTAAAAAACAAAGTGAAATGGAAATGGAGAATAATTATTACTGTAATTGTGAGTAATTACAATAATTACAATAATTTGAGCAACGTTATTTGTAGACCTTTTTTTTTTATTATATTGGAATGCGTTTTTGCTAATTTTATTCGAAGACAAACTTTAAAAGTCGTGTGTGATTATACGTTTCAAAATATTTCTACTCTTCGAGCTTTTAAAAGCTCAAAAAATACATAAACATGTATTCACCGTACTCTAATTATGGAATGTATTGTGACCCGGGTCGAATGCAATCATTACAATCAATGATGAATGCTCCGATTTCCGCTCCGGGTACACAAGATGATGAGCCGACACTTTCAGAAGAACAAAAACAAGAAAAAGGTAATCAATTTTGTGTATTTTATTTACAAAAAATACAAGACTTTCAAACATGTACATATTTGTAAAAATTAAAATTTCCACACTCCAACTTTTTTTAATTTTTAAATTGTCATTGTTATAGCTCTTAAATGGCAACAACTTCAATCCAAGCGGTATGCAGAGAAAAGAAAGTTTGGGTTTGTGGATCCCCAAAAGGAAGACATGCCACCAGGTATTTATGATATGATGTATGATATAATGTATACTTTAAAATGCATCAAGTATGTAAATGAATTTAAATCTAATGTATAAAGTTTGTATTGTTTTTAAATAGAACATGTCCGAAAAATTATACGAGATCATGGAGACATGAGTTCAAGGAAATACCGACATGACAAAAGAGTAACTCTTGGTGCTTTAAAGTAAGTTCATGCATACTATTATTTTTAAAGTATAAATGTACAAAAAGTATAAATTGTATTAATTGTATTATATTAATTTTCTCTTGTCTTTTCATATAGGTACATGCCTCATGCCGTTTACAAACTATTAGAAAATATGCCCAATCCATGGGAGCAGATTCGAGATGTCAAGGTTCTGTATCATATTACTGGAGCTATCACATTTGTAAATGAAATTCCTTGGGTGATTGAGCCGGTTTTTGTTGCTCAATGGGGGTCAGTCCATGTTTATTACTTTATTGAACTTTATTCGATCAGTCCATCAACTGTGGGAAACGTGTTTGAATAATAAATTTTATTTTTGAATATGTTTCTTTTCTTTTTTTAATAAAAATTAGAACAATGTGGATCATGATGCGTCGAGAGAAAAGAGACAGGCGTCATTTTAAAAGAATGCGTTTTCCTCCATTTGACGATGAAGAACCTCCATTGGACTATGCCGACAATGTATTGGATGTAGAGCCCTTGGAAGCTATTCAAATTGACTTGGATTCCGATGAAGATGCTTCTGTTGCAAATTGGTTCTACGATCATAAACCCTTGTCCGACTCAAATTTTGTTAATGGTCCATCATATAAAACATGGCACTTAGAATTACCCGTGATGGCAACATTATATCGTCTGGCCAATCAATTACTTACAGATTTAGTTGACGACAATTACTTTTATTTATTTGACCTCAAATCATTCTACACAGCCAAAGCCTTGAACATGGCTATTCCTGGAGGACCCAAGTTTGAACCACTCGTGAAAGATTCAAGTCAACTGTAAGCATTCTTTTATTACTAGTTCTTATACTTGTATGTGTTGTGAGCTGAGGGTTTATTTTTATTTTGGTTTCTTTACAGAGACGAAGACTGGAACGAATTCAATGATATAAACAAAATCATAATTCGACAACCAATTCGTAAGTGAAGTACAACGATATTACATTTTACAAACTAAATAATACAAGAATGAATGAATGAATATAATTCATACTTTTCTGGATTCCTACAGGGACCGAGTATCGTATTGCATTTCCCTTCTTGTACAATAATATGCCGAACTATGTACATTTGTCTTGGTAAGTATTTTTAATTTTAATTTTAATTTTTTTATGATAGTTCAATTAAGTACCTACTCAGTTTTACTTAATAAATAAATCATTTATTATCGTGTTACGTTTTGGACTGTCACGTAAACTTATCGTGGCAGTCTACTAAAAACACGTACATCAAAAAAATGAGTTAAGAAAAGCTTTCTACCAAATGCGATGTATATTTTTTTAAATATTTACATGCTCGGGCAGCTTATTTTGTTTCTGTTCCAGAGATTTGTACAGAAATGCAAAATTTGCCAACAAAAACAGTAATTAATTAAGGATGATATTTGTTTGTCATGTAAAACTTTGAATTGAATGTGATTTTCTCATATCAATTAGGTATCACACTCCAAATGTTGTATTTATCAAGACGGAAGATCCTGATTTGCCTGCTTTTTACTTTGATCCCTTGATTAATGCCATCTCACATCGACATACCATCAAGGTATATATTTGTCTTCTTTTTTTGAATTGACATTAAACATTTAATAACTGCAGTAGTATTACGATAATATCATTACCCAAATTTTTATATTCCAAAAATATTTAATTCTGTGAATTTAGACCCAATCCATTGAACCCACTTTTGATGAAGATGATGACTTTGAATTGGATGATGTGGAACCGTTGTTATCATCTATACCACTCTATACGGATAATACAGCTAATGGTATTGCTCTTTTGTGGGCTCCTCGTCCGTATAATAGGAGATCAGGTAGAACTCGAAGAGCCCTTGATATTCCTCTTGTGAAAACTTGGTACAAGGAACATTGTCCACCTGGTCAACCCGTGAAAGTCCGTGTTTCTTATCAAAAGCTTTTAAAATACTACGTTTTGAATGCTCTCAAGCACAAACCTCCTAAACCACAAAAGAAAAGATATCTATTTAGATCATTCGTAAGTCTATATGTATTTAAATGCTTTTATGGTTAATTTACAGAATTACAAGATGTAAGAATTTTTTTAAGCAAGCAAAATCATTTATTAAATCTTATTCACCTTACTTTTCTTTATTTTACAGAAAGCAACCAAATTCTTTCAATGTACAACTCTTGATTGGGTTGAAGCTGGTTTGCAGGTATGTAAAATAAATAATATACTACTAAGTACTTACAATAATAATAATAATTAATATAGAAAATGATTAAAATGATGAGTGGCGCAGGGGTCCTGAAATCAGCTAATCTGTGAGCTGAGGATCTTTTTAGTAAATTGATCCGAGAATATGCCGCGACTGATTTATAAATATAATCTAGATTAGTAGACGACTTATCCATGCGCGATTGAGAAAGTACATGATTTTTAATTTTTGTTGTCTGTTTTTTTTTTTTTTTTGTGATTACTATTAGGTATGCCGACAAGGTTACAACATGCTGAATCTTTTGATTCATCGTAAAAATTTAAATTATCTGCATTTGGACTACAACTTTAATCTGAAACCTGTCAAGACTTTGACAACCAAAGAAAGAAAGAAATCACGTTTTGGAAATGCTTTCCATTTGTGTCGTGAAATCCTTCGGTTAACAAAACTCATTGTGGATTCACATGTTCAATACCGTTTGAATAATGTGGATGCTTTTCAATTGGCGGATGGAATGCAGTATATTTTTGCACACGTGGGACAACTCACTGGAATGTATCGTTACAAATACAAACTGATGAGGCAGATTCGAATGTGTAAAGACTTGAAGCATATTATTTACTACCGATTCAATACAGTGAGTTAAACGTTTTGTACATTATTAAATAATGATTATTTAAATCTAAATATATACAATTTTTGAATTTTCGGTGTAGGTATATACACACAGTTTATTGTTATTAGGTATTATGAAATAGTACCTGTATTTATTAAATTATTTATTAAAATGATGAGTGGCGCAGGGGTCCTGAAATCAGCTAATCTGTGAGCTGAGGATCTTTCTAGTAAATTGATCCGAGAATATGCCGTGACTGATTAATAATCTTATACTAGCATGTATGCTATCATTATTGAAGCTGTCAATCTAACCACTGTTTAAAGGAACAAATGTTTTTTTGTTCTATGTAATGTTCTTAGGGCCCAGTCGGTAAAGGACCAGGATGTGGGTTCTGGGCACCTGGTTGGAGAGTTTGGTTATTTTTCATGCGTGGAATTACACCACTTTTGGAACGATGGCTAGGTAATTTACTGTCAAGACAGTTCGAAGGGCGACATTCTAAAGGAGTTGCCAAGACTGTGACGAAGCAGCGTGTAGAGAGTCATTTTGATTTGGAGTTGAGAGCGTCTGTAATGCATGACATTGTGGATATGATGCCCGAGGGAATAAAGGCCAACAAAGCAAAGACTATCTTACAGGTAATCAAAATCAATAATCTTGTAAAGCTTTTATTTCTACGAGAGCCGAGAGTAAACTCTGTATAAGTGATTTTGTATTCTTTATTTTGTTTTACATTTTTTGCAGCATTTGTCAGAAGCGTGGCGTTGCTGGAAAGCCAATATTCCATGGAAAGTACCTGGTCTTCCAACTCCAGTTGAAAATATGATTCTTCGTTTTGTAAAAATGAAGTCAGATTGGTGGACAAATACAGCTCACTATAATCGAGAGAGAATTCGACGAGGTGCTACTGTGGACAAGACTGTCTGTAAAAAGAATTTGGGACGTCTTACACGACTCTATCTTAAAGTAAAGACAAAATTTACAAAATTTCATTTACATTTATTCAATGGTATTCCTTTTATGCTATTATCACATCAATAAACACATGTCTATTTTTACATTGTAGTCGGAACAAGAGAGGCAGCATAATTATTTGAAAGATGGCCCTTATATTTCACCAGAAGAAGCCATTGCAATATATACAACTACAGTCCATTGGTTGGAATCTCGACGATTCTCCCCAATTCCCTTCCCACCGTTATCATACAAACATGATACAAAACTACTCATTTTGGCCCTTGAAAGACTTAAAGAAGCTTACAGGTAAATACATAGTAATAAATTATTACTAATAATAAATGTATCAGAAAATATACATTGACTTTCATGAAAAATGATTTAATAATAGTGATGAGTACGATGAACAGTTTATTTTATGTGTACATACTAATGCTTTATGTATTATTGTCATTTCTAGTGTGAAATCAAGATTGAATCAAAGTCAACGAGAAGAATTGGGCTTGATAGAACAAGCATACGATAATCCTCATGAAGCTCTGTCTCGTATTAAACGTCATTTATTGACTCAAAGAGCTTTCAAAGAAGTAGGAATTGAATTCATGGACTTGTATTCTCATTTAATTCCTGTATATGATGTGGAACCTTTGGAAAAAATCACCGATGCTTATTTGGATCAGTATTTATGGTATGAGGCAGACAAGAGACGTCTATTTCCTCCATGGGTGAAACCAGCGGATTCCGAGCCACCTCCACTTTTACTCTACAAATTCTGTCAGGGAATAAATAATTTGGAAGATATTTGGGAAACCGGTGAAGGAGAGTGTAATGTTCTTCTCGAGTCTCAGTTTGAAAAAATCTATGAGAAAATGGATTTGACTCTACTCAATCGGCTCCTTCGACTCATTGTAGACCATAATATTGCTGATTACATGACTGCAAAAAATAATGTGGTTATCAACTACAAAGACATGAACCATACAAACAGTTATGGTATAATTAGAGGATTACAATTTGCATCATTTATTGTTCAGGTATTTTTTAAATGTACATATAGTATATCTTAAATATTTATAAATAATTTTCGAGCAGTAATAATAATAATGCTTGCGAGTTTTTTTAGTATTTAATCTTTCTTGTGTTTTCAAATACATAGTACTATGGACTTGTCCTGGATTTACTCATTTTGGGTCTTCAAAGATCCGCTGAAATGGCTGGCCCACCTCAAATGCCAAATGATTTTGCAACTTTTCAAGATGTTGTAACAGAGTCAGCTCATCCGATTCGTCTATACTCTCGTTATATTGATAGAGTTCATCTTCTTCTGAGATTTTCAGCGGATGAGGCAAGGGACTTAATTCAGCGCTATTTAACTGAACATCCTGATCCTAATAATGAAAATATCGTTGGTTACAACAACAAGAAATGTTGGCCACGTGATGCTAGGATGAGATTGATGAAACGTAAGTAAAATGCTTTGCAGTTTTTATAAAGAGTTTTGCGCCTTAAGTTACAGCTTGTTTGATTGTAGTTTCTTAATCATGTATATTTTGGTTGCTTATAGATGATGTTAATTTGGGACGTGCAGTATTTTGGGATATGAAAAATCGTCTCCCTCGTTCCGTAACAACTATCGAATGGGAAAACAGTTTCGTCAGCGTGTATTCAAAGGTAATAGTTTCTATTTCGGTGTTATTCTCGTAGCCATAGTTTATGAAAAGTTCAAGTTCTCATTTACGTATTGTTTTTTTAACCAAAATAGTTTTACACTATGAATTGAATAATAAAATTGATTCTCTTGTTCTTTTTTTTATATATAATTAGGACAATCCAAATTTGCTTTTTAACATGTGTGGCTTTGAATGCCGCATCCTTCCCAAAATCCGAACGACTCACGAAGAGTTTACAAATCGAGATGGAGTTTGGAATTTGCAGAATGAAATCACAAAAGAGCGAACAGCACAGTGTTTCCTTCGTGTTGATGATGAGTCTATGAGTCGTTTCCATAATCGTGTTCGTCAAATTTTGATGGCATCCGGGTCAACAACTTTCACCAAGATTGTTAACAAATGGAATACCGCCCTTATTGGTCTGATGACATATTTTAGGGAAGCAGTAGTCAATACCCAAGAATTGCTCGACTTGTTGGTGAAATGTGAAAATAAAATTCAAACTCGTATTAAAATTGGTTTGAATTCCAAAATGCCTTCGAGATTTCCTCCGGTTGTATTTTACACACCAAAAGAGTTGGGTGGCTTGGGAATGCTGTCCATGGGTCATGTCCTGATTCCTCAGTCCGATTTGAGATGGAGTAAACAAACTGATGTTGGAATCACTCATTTCCGATCCGGAATGAGTCATGAAGAGGATCAACTTATTCCTAATTTATACAGGTACCCAACAAATATTATCTCATGCTCTTCATGTTTATGTGTATTTGTTTCTTGTTTCTGTCCATTGAAACTATATTCTTTATTTTTCACAATTTATAGGTACATTCAACCATGGGAAGCTGAGTTTATTGATTCTCAAAGAGTTTGGGCAGAATATGCATTGAAGAGACAAGAAGCAAACGCTCAAAATCGTCGATTAACCTTAGAAGATTTGGAAGACAGTTGGGATAGAGGGATTCCTAGAATTAATACTCTTTTCCAAAAAGATCGTCATACTCTTGCTTATGATAAAGGATGGAGAGTTCGTACAGAGTTCAAACAATATCAAGTACTCAAACAAAATCCTTTCTGGTGGACTCATCAGCGTCACGATGGGAAATTGTGGAATTTGAATAATTACCGTACGGATATGATTCAAGCACTCGGCGGCGTGGAGGGTATTCTTGAGCATACATTATTCAAAGGAACATATTTCCCAACATGGGAAGGTCTATTTTGTAAGTGATCTTAAATATAATATTTAATTTGCTGAATTTCGTCTTGCACTCTCGGTGTCTAAGAAGATAGTGCGTAGTTACCCGTGTAGAGCACAGTGGAATTTGCTATGCGTATGTATGTGCATATATGATGTGCGTACGTGACTCCAGTCACGCATTGCTTAATTTATGTTGCGCTGTATGTAGATATGTGAACCATGAAATAATTTATGGTGAATTGTATTGATTACACACTGCACGACTTTTCCTTCAATCTCATGCTCATGTACGTTCCTAATTTATTACCACATACCAAAAAACTCTAATCATTTTTATTTATGATCATTTAGGGGAGAAAGCATCCGGATTTGAAGAGTCCATGAAATACAAGAAATTGACAAATGCTCAACGATCTGGTTTGAATCAAATCCCAAATCGTCGTTTCACTCTCTGGTGGTCCCCAACAATCAATCGAGCAAATGTGTATGTCGGTTTCCAAGTACAACTGGATTTGACTGGAATATTTATGCACGGAAAAATCCCAACTTTGAAAATTTCTCTTATTCAAATTTTCCGTGCTCATTTGTGGCAAAAAATCCACGAGTCTGTTATTATGGATTTATGTCAAGTTTTCGACCAAGAATTGGATGCTCTTGAAATTGAAACTGTACAAAAGGAAACTATTCATCCTCGAAAATCCTACAAGATGAATTCATCATGTGCGGATATTCTTCTCTTTGCTGCCTACAAATGGAATGTCTCGCGACCCTCTCTACTTGCAGACTCAAAAGATACAATGGATAGTACCACAACACAAAAGTATTGGCTTGATGTTCAGTTACGTTGGGGTGACTATGATTCTCATGATATTGAAAGATATGCTCGAGCCAAATTTTTAGACTATACAACAGACAACATGTCCATTTATCCTAGTCCTACGGGTGTTCTCATTGCTGTGGATTTAGCCTATAATCTTCATAGTGCATATGGAAATTGGTTCCCAGGCTGCAAACCGTTGATACAGCAAGCAATGGCGAAGATTATGAAAGCGAATCCTGCTCTGTATGTCTTGAGAGAGAGAATTCGTAAAGCTCTACAATTGTATTCATCTGAGCCCACGGAGCCGTACCTGTCATCACAAAATTATGGTGAATTATTTTCAAATCAAATCATTTGGTTTGTGGATGATACGAATGTATATCGAGTTACAATTCATAAGACTTTTGAAGGAAATTTAACAACTAAACCCATCAATGGAGCCATTTTTATCTTCAATCCAAGAACGGGTCAACTATTTTTGAAAATTATTCACACATCTGTATGGGCTGGTCAGAAACGTTTGGGACAATTGGCTAAATGGAAAACTGCTGAGGAAGTAGCTGCTCTCATTCGTTCATTGCCAGTGGAAGAACAACCTAAACAAATTATTGTAACTCGTAAAGGAATGTTGGATCCACTTGAAGTACATTTGCTTGATTTCCCCAATATCGTGATTAAAGGATCCGAATTACAATTACCATTCCAAGCTTGTTTGAAAGTTGAAAAGTTTGGAGATTTAATCCTAAAAGCAACAGAACCTCAAATGGTTCTCTTCAATTTGTACGATGATTGGTTAAAAACAATTTCGTCATATACTGCTTTCTCAAGATTGATTCTTATTTTGAGAGCCCTCCATGTGAATAATGAGAGAACAAAGGTTATATTGAAACCAGACAAGACTACAGTGACAGAGTCTCATCACATTTGGCCTTCATTGACAGATGATGAATGGATTCGCGTGGAAGTTCAATTGAAAGATTTAATTTTGGCTGATTATGGTAAAAAGAATAATGTCAATGTGGCATCCCTGACACAGTCCGAAATTCGTGATATTCTGCTGGGTATGGAGATCTCTGCTCCATCGCAACAACGGCAACAAATTGCTGAAATTGAGAAGCAGAGTAAGGAACAGTCACAACTGACGGCAACTACCACTCGGACAGTTAATAAACATGGGGATGAAATCAGTAAGTAAACTCATAGATTAAAAAGTCGTATTCGACCCGTTCTTCTACAGAGAACACCAAATTATTGCATGACTGACATTCAATACAATTTCTTGTCTTTTGTCTTGCTTCCTTAGTTACATCCACAACTTCAAATTATGAGACTCAAACTTTTTCATCGAAAACGGAATGGCGAGTTCGTGCTATCTCTGCAACTAATTTGCACTTGAGAACAAATCATATTTACGTGTCTTCTGATGATATTAAAGAGACTGGATTTACTTACATTTTACCCAAAAACGTAAGTTTCACATTGATTATTATTAGTTTTGAAATTCATTGGGTACTTATTTCTACACGTATGTATATTTTCGTTATGTAAACAATGAAATTATGATAATTTCATTTTTTTTGTTAAATTGCAGTTACTTCGAAAATTTGTCATTATTTCGGATCTCCGGTAAGTTTATTGAATTTTGAAGACTAAGTTATCATAATAAATGTATTGAATTATTATTGATTTACTTATACATTGGGCCATTTTTTGTTTGTTATGTATCCTATTACGTTTTATTTTGTATTTGATTTTAGGGCTCAGATTGCTGGTTATTTGTATGGAGTCAGCCCCTCGGATAATCCACAAGTCAAAGAAATTCGATGTATTGTGATGCCCCCACAATGGGGAACTCATCAAACTGTGCACATGCCGGTTGTTTTACCGCAACATGAACTTCTTAAAGGTGACTTTTTTAAAAAAAATTACCATTGGATTTTTGTGTACATACATGTATAAGTTATGTGATTGAGTAATTAATTTTATCATTGTTTTTTATTATAGAAATGGAACCTCTTGGCTGGATTCATACTCAGCCTAATGAATTACCTCAGTTGTCTCCTCAGGATATTTCTTCCCATGCAAAAGTCATGGCAGAAAATCCTGAATGGGACGGTGAAAAAACTGTTATCATAACCTGCAGTTTCACTCCCGGGTCATGCTCATTGACTGCCTATAAATTGACTCCCAGGTGATTTGAAAATATTATCTTAAGCTTATCTAGGAATTTATTTATTATGGTTGTAATCATGAATTTGCGTGAATTTAATATTGTTTTTAATTATTCTATATTGATGGGTATAGTCAGTTATTTATTTATGCTTCTTTTTTTTTCTTGACAGTGGCTACGAGTGGGGTCGTCAGAATACGGATAAAGGAAACAACCCGAAAGGATACTTGCCATCCCATTATGAAAAAGTACAGATGCTACTTAGTGATAGATTTTTAGGTTACTTCATGGTTCCATCAAGGTAATTAACGTACTCATTATTATTTTCATGTGAGCCTCAAGGAATGATTGCTAAAGTTAAACTTGAAACAATTGTGGTTTTTTTTTACTTCCAGTGGTTCTTGGAATTATAATTTCATGGGTGTGAGACATGATCCTAATATGAAGTATGATGTTGTTCTATCCAACCCAC